>JALXJV020000016.1:32940661-32974817 GCA_024633595.2 Lepomis macrochirus | reverse complement strand
TGGTGCACTCAGTGCCCTGAGCGCCAAACTGATCAGGCACGATAGCAGAGCAACTCCCGAGGCCTTTCAGGCTGAACTACTTAGCCTGGATGTGCGCTGGGACAAGTTGAAGGTGTCCGCACGTGAAGAGTATCTGACCAAGAGAGTGAGTACTGAAGATGAAAATGATGAGCAGACCCCAGTCCAGAATAGGATGTTGTGAACAAAAATTGCTAATCTTGCAGAAAGTGTCCCGTCTGTTGTTATGTTCTACAATGGTATATCCTGAGCAAAGCTTTTTCATGTTAAAATTCATCAAGAATTGATTAAGGGGCACAGCATCACAGGAGCACCTTGAAGCCTTTATGTAATAAGGAGACTCTGGTTACTTTGGACACGCATTGCATCATTGAGAGGGTTGCACAGAAGAGCTCGCTGATGCAACAGCTGCTGATTTTATAATGTAGGACATGCTTGATTTGATCATCTAGTCTACTGTGATTTAGTCGTAACTGATCGGCCATTGAGCAGTTGTATGCATCTGCCCGCTGTGCTGTGCTCGTGTCTGCATGTGAATATGTTTGTATAGACGCAAGTATATGCAGCTTGGTCTTATTTCATGATGTGTATGCCTACAGTGTGAGAGTCATTGCTGCCTTGTATGGTGTCTCAGTGGGGAATGTTCAGATTCAGGGGACGTTTTCTTTTAACATCATCACTTTGTTCGGCCGGTGAAGACCACAAATGCCAGGGACGAATTTTGGTCCTAATCTGGGCCTGCCCTGTAGGAAGTAACTGTGTGCCACACATCAGTGAGACTTGGCTAGTCATGCATCTCGTGCGTGAGGCAAGCATGACTTACTTTCCCTCACTCTAATAGGGAAACTTTGTACTGAATATAGACTGCTTCTGCTGCTCCCTGATACAAGAAAAATGAAAAAGAAAAATTTCCTGCTCAGAAAAAATCCCAAGAAAACTGGACTCTGATAGTAACTTGTTTTAACAAGCTAGATAAAAGGTAATTCCCTGGCAGTGGCAAATAAGTTTGGTTTAATATTTGATTTGATTACATTATTCATTACATGCAAGCTCAGAAATCATCGTTTTTGACAACACGCGAAAACAGTTCGTTAGCAAAAGGCTAACGCTAGTTTAACGACAGACATTTGCAATAGTTAATATCAGAGTCACGCAATGCCGATGTTAATATGACCAAAAAACACTTACATTTTAGCTTCATTTGCTGGCGCTAAAAGAGTCCTAAACTGCAGCGGAAAAAACACGCACAACCAAAATAAGATTCTTCTTCTGCTCTGGACTTTATGCCGGATCGCAACCACCATGTTTAGATGCATACCGCCACCTACTGTCCTGGAGTCTATCATTACACGGCTTTATTTACTTCAGGTTACAGGTTCAACCAAAACACCCTACCGTGTGCGTCACTTAAAAGGGCCCCCTGGAAACACTTCCGTTGTGTTGTCTAAATGTGTTGTGTTGTCTTAATGTGTTGTCTAAATGTGTTGTAATGCAATGGTTAAGACGCCCGCCTTTGGTGTGAGAGACCCGGGTTCAATCCCCACTGTGTCCCTGAGCAAGACACTTAACCCCTACTCGCTCCAGAGGCGTGCGATCTCTGACATATATACCAATTGTAAGTCACTTTGGATAAAAGCATCAGCTAAATGTAAATGTAACATGTTGGGTTGTCTTAATGTGTTGTATTGTCTAAATGTGCTGTGTTGTGATGAATTTGAATGTATTTTCATCTTAATTTGGTGTGTTGTGATGAATTTGAATGTGTTGTGATGAATTTGAATGTGTTTTCGTCTTAATGTGTTGTGTTGTGATGAACTTGAATGTGTTTTCTTAAGTTGCAGTGTGTTGGCATTTCAGGGCCACCGTAGATAACACTTAAAAGAAGGCTTTAGGACAGGGGTATTCAATTAGAATTCAAAGAGGTCCAGTTAGAGAAAATTTCCCGAAGCAAAGGTCCGAAACATCAAAACAACTAACTTGTTATCATTCAGTACCATAGCGTTATAGTTGTATCAACATATGTTTTTAGTCAACAACTGACAATATTTCAACAATATTCAGTTTTCAAATCAAACTGGAGGGATAATAAATAATAAATAATAATAAAGTCTAAATCTAAGTAAACTAAAATAAAGTGCCTTTTTTTTTTTTTAGAAAAAATGAAATAAAAAGTGTAGCTTGAAGTGATAAAGTGTAGTCTTAACCAATTTTATAATAAACACTCAACACATCAAATGAACAGCTGTAACGCCTCCTCTTCTCTTTCATTCCCTCTTATAAACCACTTTCCTACTTTCTCTTGTTCAGTGAGAAACGTGAGCTCTAACTTGTCCTACCAGCTAGGATTGGAGATCTATGAGATATTCTGGTTCTGAACGGCCCGTGGGAGGAATGTACATGTAAAAATCTCTACATTCTAGTGAAATGTCTTTTCTCTTTCGCCTCCTCTCTCCGTGTGCAGTGTTTCCCATACGTTCATTTATTTGTGGCGGCTACAATATCAAAGCTGACCGCCACAGATTGATTTTCAATTTTTTTTAATAAGCCTATTTAAAATCATATTTCATTGCAAAGTGCCTTAGCGCATTCGCGCAGCACGTCCTCTCGCTCGTCCCTCTCTCTCTCTCACTCACTCGTACCTCTCTGGCTCTCTCTCCCTCAGGGAACACCGCTGCACAAATCTGTCCATCACAACGCTGTCAATGTCAGAGTGTAGCCTATCTCACTCGCGGACGCGGACTCCACTCGAATGCACAGATTTCATTGGCTGAGCAGTATGAGACGATGCCATTGGTCTGTGAGTTTCCTAGCCGCTAAACCAGTACAGTAAATGCTAGAAAAGCTGCGCGGGTTAAAATAGAAACGCTCCGTCACGAGGTAGTAATGGCGCGTTCGAGACTGTTCGTAACTGGGAGATTTCCCAGTTTAAACTTCCGAATTCCGACATCAAAGCGTTCCAGGTGCATAGTGGTGCATGACGCCAAAAGTGAACGGCAGTTTAATGGCAGTTTAACTGCAACAACTGAAATAAATAGCCCATACGTTACTGGTTCTGTGTACCCTCTGGCTATAAGTTGGTAGCCCTGAAGTCAGTCAGTGTTGTCGGTTACACTTCCTAATGTTTTGGCATTTTTAACAAAAACTTTTATGCAGAAAAGATGACTTTATGAGATTCTTTACTGTAGCCAGCTACTTAATGTGCAAAACATATTTCTACATCAATGAACATGCAGAACAGGTTTTACGATATGATCGTATGTATTATTTTAATTCAAATACATGCAAATATACGTTTTGTTGCCGTTTAGTTTATGGTTTAGCATTTACAGTGTGCGCTTCGATGGGCACTGACATTGTTTTGTGACGTCATTCAGCTGCTACTCGTGAAGTCGGGGTACAATTTTTTTCTCCGAGTTCACAAGTAGGAAATCCGACTTCAAGTGGCGTTCCAGGATAGTTTTTCTAGTTGGTGGTCGGAAATTTCCCAGTTTCGAGTTTCCTGGAACGCAGCATAAGTCTCACTGTTTGTAAAGACTTTTGGTACCATTTACCTTAGAAAAGTGGTAAATACGTGTTATAAATTTCCAGATGGCTGAAATGTCTTCCCATTAAGAGAGTCGCTGTGTGCATTTACGCACGAGGACCAGCAGCGTAGCTTCATTGTTTATTAAAATCTCCTGACACACCGAAAGGATCCTACCTGCGCATCACATCAATTCAGATGCTATAATAGTGACAAAACGACATCAAATTATTAGGCTGTAATATCAACCAGAGCATTCAGCATTTATCTGTTGTATTTTATGTTGTCATATAGTGATAGTCCCACTGTGTAGTCTGTGTGCGCGTCTGTTCCAGAGTATATTCAAGTCTGTCCGATGGCCTGGCGGTGGTTTTAAGTTTTTTCCAGAGAGAAATGAGACAGAGGTAAAATGCAAAGCACAAACGTGGCATTTATAGTCTTCCATACAGACAAGATGAAACACCAACACCAATGAGCAACAAACTTACACTGAAAGCAACTAGCTGCCTTATACACTCCCTCCTGCAGGTAATTAAAGGAGAACCAGGCAATTTTTAAGTTAATCTTGATTGTTATACCTTTGTGAGTTCTGTCTATAGAAAAAAAAACGTGCCGGATTGGTGCTTGCAACACGGAGCTACTACAGCAAATGCCCAGAGCTCCCACATAGCTAAAACGGCAGTTATAGGGGCATATAGATAAATAGTGTCTTTGTGCCTCTTAACAGACAGAAGATGCAATTAAAATGTCTGTCCAACATGAACAGGGCTCTTACGTGACAACAAGATGCGTTTAGCAACTTAGCCATTGTTTAAATTCACCTAAATAGTGTTTTAGACGGCTAGCTGTAGTCTCGCGCTGAAGTCCCGTGGGAACTCAATTGTTGCCGGAAAAAGGTAATTAAAGAGTTAAAATGCTAAGCACAAACGTGGCATTTATAGTCTTCCATACAGACAAGATGAGACACCAACACCTATGAGCAACAAACTTATACTGAAAGCAACTAGCTTTCTTATATACACTCCCTCCTGCTAATTAAGTACTTAGGTGGAACTACCATCATTTAGAATAATATATATTTACCTAAAGCCCAACACCATAGAGGAAATAGAGCAGAAAGAATGTATATTTACATAAATACAAATTTCTATCAATAAATCAATCACATACACTCAAACTAATGACATAAATCGGTCTTGAATTCAACTTTTAGCTTGTAAAATATTTAGATGCTCTGATGGAGCTCAGAATTGATCATGGGGATGGCTGCTTTACTCCAAACAGTTCCACTGTATGAACCAGATCTGTGTGTGAGAGCTTTTGAATGTGTAGAAGAACAAAGAACATTATTTTTAATTCATTATAATATTAGATTCTGACCAATCCTGTTGGTGTATCAGGAGATTTAAATATGAATTTATGCTGCTGTGCCTCATGAGTAAATGCACACAGCTTCTCTTTTAATAGGCAGACGTTTCACCCTATTTCACCCACCCTAAAATTAAAACTTATCTCCCAAAGCTTGTGCACCTAACTAGGTGATAAATAGATGGCAAGCAACTGAAACTACTGCCCTGATACATACAGTTTATACGTAGGTAAGTGGCAATAAAAGTTTAACATGGTCCCAGTCGTCAGACAATGCATAAGCAATTTAGTGATATTCCCACAGTTGTGGTCTAGACTGGTCCTGAAATAAAATCCAGAATCCTCTGTTTGACACAAAGACAAGAGTAAGTAGAAATGGCAGCACAGTGGCACTGAGGCCTCACAGCAAGAAGGTTGTGGGTTCAAACCTTGGTCTCCCTGGCCTTTCAGTGTGGAGTTTGTTTGCTCTCCCTGTGTCTGCCTGGGTTTCCTCCGGGTGCTCCGCTTTCCCCCCACTATCAAAAAACATGTTAGGTTTATTCAGTCAGTGCTTTGACCAGACACTGACATAAGATCTGGAGTTGGTCCCCAGGCACTGCACAGCGGCTGCCCACTGCTCCCCTGAGGGATGGGTTAAATGCGGATGAATATCGCAACTTGTATGTGTATGTACATTTGATTTGAAATGTTGACCCGATCTCTGGTACTACAACACTCACGGTTGTTGCAGGAGCCTGTGGTGGATGGATGTTCAGACACCTCCTGCTGGACAGAATCAGCAGTTACAGAAGTGTTCTTCAGAGCTAGGAGTCTAAACTTTTGATGTGGAATAAACACTGCTGGACCTGAATTGGTCAGTGCAGCTGCTGTAGCAGCTAGCCTGGGAGTGAGATCTATGTTGATCCTCATCAAGCTACTTGAAAACTTGGAAAAGCTTTCTGACTGGACATGAATGCTTACCTCTGAATGACTACTGTAATGGATTGATTGTGCCTCAGATAGACAATCCTTTTCCTTATATTATTATCCCCAGTTTCAAAAACTTTGATTCTTTTTTTATGAAAAAAATCGTAGTACTAAAGTTATGTACAGAATGATGGTTAAGTGTCTGAACAAGGAAAAGTACATAAAAATTTTAATTACTACATTAAAAGTACTGACTTACAGTGGAGAGTTTTACAGTCAACAGTCAGGGCATTTCTTTCTGTCATTAATCGAAGTTCGAGAATAAATGTCTGTTTTGTACGTACAAAGAAACCATGTACCACTGTTAATTGGAGTGTGAGCGTTCTAATGTTTCTGTTGCTGGAGGGTTTATTCAGAAAGGTAGGAAAGGTTTTCTCCAAGAAAAAAAAAATCATTGTTGGTGTTGGGCCTCACATCCATGACAACAAAATCACGTCACTGAGGAGCCTGTCATACAAGTCTGTAGACAGAAGACACGCTAGAGAACAAACACTGGGCCTTGTGACATCCTGCAGGCCTGTTGGAGTCCCAAAAAGCCTCAATTGAAGTTTTCTCAAACAAAGGGCTGTAAAACAGGCGCCAAAGCATGTTTAACACCTAGGTGTGAAATAGTGACTCTGACCTAAAAGCAGAGCCACTATCGGCTGCGCTTGTAATCTTGCAGGTCGCCTTGGTCAGCTAATTCACACCTACCTGTGAACTCTTAACTTTTGTTTAGAGTTAGAACTCTTAACATTTGTATTGTCTAAATCTTTCAGGTGGTGGAGTAATCCCAGGAAGTACAGCCATTTAGTCCACAGAGGCATAAAACCGAACATCTCCGAACCCTCGTCGCCATTCCCAGTTCTTCACTGGACTGTAAGGAGGTATTCTCTTTCAGCGCTGAACTTTCTTTGTTCCTGAATACAGACTTGCCGGACGAGCAACTCTGTTTTCTTTTTTCTACCTCTATAAATTTTTTACCTCTATTATTTTCTCTGTGCCTTTCTCTCATCCTTCTGCTTACTAACCCCACATGCACACATCACGTGATCTCTGGAGCTAACCAGACATGTGACCCACAGCAAGCTAGCATCAGAGGTCTCCAATTTTTTTAGTTCAGGGGAGAGTGATTTTCCGCCATGTTGATCCTGAAATCACATGGTCTGAACTAAAATCTTGAACCGGATCTGCGAGCACTCACTTAGTCGGATTAACCCCTCTCTTAGTCTCTCCCCCTCATTTGACTCTCTCTCTCTCACGCACACACACACACACACACACACACACACACTTGCTGGATTGTTGTATGTTTTGTATGATTTGTTTTATTGACTTTATTTATTTTTTTTTAGAATAGTTAATAGTGATTTTCTTGCTAAAGCTTGATGATCATTGATCTATGCTTGAGTTGAATATATCCTATTATAATTTTAAAAAGTCGTCTGTGATTATTTGTGTACAATGTTGTAGTAAGAGTTGGTTGCGACGGCCAGTGTACAGAGTCACCCTTCTCTGTTTGCCATCTGTAGGTGGACAAACCCTATTTTAGACTGATCATACTCGGCTCATATTTGGTTATTGGTCCCTGATTCCAGGGTGGTGCCCCGTATTTAGTAATTATAATTAATAATTTTGAATATCAATAATTTTATTAATGTTTCTAGAATATTGTTGATATTCAGCTAATAACCAAACCTGACAATATATTGAAAACCCCAACATAGGCTTTAGATACAAAACACACAAATGTCAACTCCTGAACTTCATCTTGGAAAAAAAGAAAGTTGGTTATTTATGTAAGCAGGAGAGAAAGATTGAGGATTCAATAGACGTTGATGTAAGATTACTGTTTACTAGGATGGTGAAAGCCAGAATGGTTATTGATTTTAATTATAACAAAGAAATGAAGGATATAGATGAGTTCAGCATAATCTGGGTTTATGGTGATGATCTGTGCTCTGACAGAAAACCAATTTATTATTCCTGTGGAGTTGAAGTGATTTATTTATTTTTGAGTACTTATTTTATTTATTTTTGTTTGTGTTTTGATGATGAAATTACTCTCTTGTCGCTCTCTGTCTCTCACAATTTTTAAATTTTCAACTTCAAACTGGTTTTATTGGCATTAAAGAATAATCTTCATATTTCCAGAGCAACAGCACAACAATACATTAAAATAAAAGAAACAAACAAACAATATAACAACCATAACAATAATAACATTGTTATCGTCCAGTATGATTTTAAATTTGTGTTCAACTGGATGTCTTCAGGTTATGGGATGCAAGTGTATATTTAGCATTTAGCTGCACTTATTTCATATTTTTCTATTTCACAAGTTTTTCTTCTTTTGGTCTCGAATTCGGCTAGGTTTCAGTCATGGGGGAGAAGTAGTGTCTAGATGTTTGTATTTTTCACATTGTGAGGAAGTGTTTTTCATTTTCTATTTCCTGTGAGGTACAGCATATGCTTTCCTCTCTAGTTAGCTGGTTTGTGTATGGCAGCCTGTCTCCATGGCCAGGTCATGTTCACTGAGTCTGTACATGGTCAAGGTTTTCCTAGTTTTTTGTTGGGTATGTTAGTCTCTCTCTCTCTCTCTCTCTCTCTCTCTCTCTCTGTCAACCTACAGTTTCCAAAGACACTAAGCTTCCTCAGTATAGTCTCCACAGCATCTCTGCACGTGTATGGCTCCACTCACTGTCCTCTCGGATTTCAGATTGAAATGCGGACGTGCAGAGACACTGCAGTACTGTTCGGCATTCTGATTTCATTCTGATATCAAATGCAATACTAAGGTGTCCATTTAAGATTTATTTCACTTTATTTTATCTGGAAAGAATAGCAATGAAAAGATGAAAACTGAGGTAAGTCTAGTTACTCTGCATGCTCATTTAGCTACAGATTATAAACAGTCTCTTTGTTAATAATAGCCTACACTCTAACAGTAGCATTGTTATATTGCGTTAGTAGAGTGAGCTTTTGGGCTTCTGCTTTATCGCCGACATATTCCTTTGGTCTTGTGTGTGCGCTTCTCTAGCGTTCATTTATAGTTCCATGCTTATGTCATTATTATAAAGCTGGATCTGTTTCTCTGAGTGTGGCTGCACTCTGCAAATGGTGAGTTTAAAGCGAATTATAATGCTTACTGCTTACTATAGCCTACTCGATTTATTATCTCATCAATCAGCCAGAATAGAACATGTTTTTTTAGCAGATATTTATTGAAATTCATCTGGAATGTCTCTGTTTGACGCTTTCTCGCTCAGGGCCAGGTGTAGAATGTTTCCAGAGCGTTTCTCTCCGGTGACGGCTTTCCTTATCTCTGTGGCGTTATCAGCTGTGTGCTGTGAGTATTATCAGCCCACCCATCACTTCTCATGGCTTTATCAACTTTCTCATGTTTCTCACTCTTTCATCTCCCCAACCCACTGCTGAAAAGTCAAATAGCACATCCAACTGTCAGGTGGATTATTATATATTAAACTAATAGCCTTTTTATCCGAGCATTCTCTACCCGCAGAGGAGAAGCAGTCACCCAGTTCAGAAACTGCACATGTACAGTATATATCTGCAACGTTGTTCTTCCATATTTATATATTTCTACATTTATTTATGTCGACTGTGTGTTTGTCTACGTGTGGCACCTCATCACCACAGCAAATTCCTCGTATGTGTAAAACACTACTTGGCAATAAAGTTCTTTCTGATTCTGAAACCCCTGACAACAGATCTGCATCTGTGTATTCAGGAGTTCTGCACATGCATCCCAGTCACCATCATTCAGATGCAAATTATGTTACAAATGAAAATCAATGTGAGCTGTCTGTTATTTCTTGTAGGACTAAAGCTAATTATTCTTAGTATGGTGTACAGATGGTCCCTTGGGTTGAGGTGTCTGCAATCACATTTATTTTGCCCACCCACATCATAAATAATCATTATTCAAAATACCGACAGTGTCACCAGTGTTTAGTCAGTAAGACACTCATGTTTCCCTGATAATATTCAAAACGAAAGTATTCAGATTGTTTACTTGAAAGTACCAATACCATAATGTAAAAATACTCAATTACAAATCATGTCCAACAGAAATCACAAGGTCATCCCTTTTTGCACGTAAATGTGATTGTAATGTCATTTTGAACACACATGCACGCACACACACTTAAAGAGGTTTCACTTAGCCTACTACACACACACACACACACACACACACACACACACACACACACACACACACACACAAAGGGGCATTATGTAGTTTCCAGTGGCCACTAGCAGTGCGGTTTTAAGATTGCAACCAGGTGTGTGCTGGTACGCGTGCTCGCTTGAACTCATGAGCGAGCAGAATCTGAAACACAACTGCTTTCATACAGAAATCCTGCAATAAACGCACAAACACCAGCATGCAGTTTGTGCTTTTCACAGGCATGTTCAGGCTCTGTTACTGTAACGTTCCTGGCTCAGAGGAAGCTTAACACCCGCTCTGTACTTTTCATTCAGCGCAGCGAGCCGCATATCGGCACAATACTCCCGAAGACAGCGGCTATAGACAGGCAGGGAGCCAGCTTCACACAACATGCTGAAAACTCAGGTAAACTCCCACTGCAATGTTACAGTAATATTTTTACTAGCTTGAGGTTAAATTAATCCATGCTCATTATAATAACGTCATAGTGACTGCATTTAGCCGATATGCTGCATCGTTAGCTCGCCTGATGCTGTCAGTCGCTATCTTTACTATCTGTGAATCTGTCACCGGAGGCTCAGCAGTGTCAGCACAGCTACATGTACTGGATGATAACGAAACGGTGAGTGAGCTGGACTGAAGAATATAATGAGATTGTTGTCACACTTTTTAACAGTTAGACCGCAGTAAGTAACTTTACTGTAGTCACTGTGTTATTGTCCCTGTTTTGCTGCAGTATTGTATATTATGTGGGTCGCATTAGCTACAGCAAATTCTTTTTAGGCAAGTCCTGCCACTCAGCAGCCTTCTTGGCAACGCCTCCAGGTAGCTATTTCGGACTAACAAGACCTGGGGCCGTATTAGAGAAAGTTCCTAACGGGCATATCCCATCCTAACTGCTTGGTAACCATGGTAATAAAGGTTAGGAACTGATTTTGGAAAAAGGCCATTACAGATTAACAGTTCAATATCCTAACTTCGTAAAATCTTAAATAAACTCTTAACTTTGGGAGAACTGTTTAGCTGTCCTAACTTTTACTTTTCCACCAGGTAGTGTTTGCTAACTCGTTTAATCCACATGGCTGCTCTTTAATTGCTTTTACAAAATCAACAAAATGTCAACAGGCGGAACTTAATTGATTCTACCGATGTGTTTGGTGACAAAACACTTGTTAGTAGAAAGGCTGTAGGCGATGTAACACTAGATAATGTCTCATTATGTAACTTAATCTAAAGGCTTGATGTGCAACTTTTTGATAGGAGGAGATCATTAAATTTAAAAGATAGGCTACATGAAAAACATGAAGTTAGCCCGCAGGCTTTACTATTATTACCCCTTTTTTTAAACTGTCATTAGTAGCCTAACTTTTCTGAGAAGAGTAGCCTTCTGCCGGGGTCATAAGGAGCACAGGAAGAGCCACCAGCTGTTTCATCTGCTCTTTGGACACAATAGTTGCCTGTGTCTTCATATCACTGTAAATGGACTTATTATCTTCTTTAACAGCATCAACGCTCCGCTGGATATGTGGTGGAGACTGTGTCTGCTATTTTAGCCCACTCTCTCTCTTTAATCTCCCAAGTTAAGCGTTATGTGGATTTGGATTTCTCAATGGAGGTTACAAACACCTGTAGGTCATCTGACTTGATGTTCAATGTATAGTTGTTTCTGCTCCATTTTCAGTTTATGATTTATTAAAAAAAAGCCGTATAACTTGGCGAAATGAGTAAAGTGGCATCAGTTGCTAAGTAACAGACATAAAAGTTGATAACTGATGTTGGATTGAGTATTTAGGATTTCCTAACCTGAAATAGGATGGGATTCCTAATGTCAGTTAGGATTTGCTTCTATAATACCAAATTGAGAAAAATCCTATCTTAGACTCTTCCTATCTTAAAATAGGAACTTTATGTAATGTGGCCCCAGGCTCCTATCTAAATGAATGGGGAGAGGGGCGGGATAACCACCATCGTTACTGTTACGGGCTTTCCCCACAGAGTTGTATTGTGGATGTGATTGAGTGGCGTGTCTCTTCTAAAATGTATCTGGTTACAGCGACTAAGAAGAGGAGGAGCTGTGCACCTGAGTATCAGTAAAACCACAATAAATCTAAATAGAACATTACGAAGCAAAAAGCGGCAGGTACGAGCTTGTAGCCTTAGCTGGCTGCCCTGTCTGCATCACTATAGGCTAATACAGGGTATATACAGGAATCATGCAGTAAAATTCAATACCTTTTTAGCACAGACACAACCTGGAGGAGGAACAGATCTAAATGACTGTATTAGTATAACATTAAATTGAAAGTATCTTTTAGTAGTAAATTAAAAGTTTGATATTAATATATTCATTATGTTACTATATTCAATATAATTTCATATAATAGAATATAACTTACCACTAGTAGGCTATAATATTAATTCAAATTACAGCTGCTTCAGTTTGGGGTTATTTTTTATTCATTAACTTTGTGCACGAAAAATGTTCCCGGCTACATGATAGTCTCCAACCTTGATTTTGGGCTACTAACTCGTCAATAATCATAACTGTTTATGCAGAACATTGAGTTCACCATTTATGAAGTTTGTTGCAGCACATCAAGCATTTTTTTTGTTTGGCTGTGATTGATTTGGTCACAAAGTGACACTGACGAGAGCATCAGCTTTATGAAAAGCTGAATTTGTATCAATAAAAAGCAGAGAACGTTAGCCAAACCCACACACACACAATTGGTAAGACAAGACAAGACAACAGGGAAAATTCAGTGTGTGTGTGTCTGTTGAGTGATGTATAAGTGTGAGTGCATGCTCTGTATGCTGCAGGGTTCACTGGGTGAAAGGTGCAGTTCCTGTTTTCTGCACAAGCTCTATGGTTAATTATATGCTGAATAACATGATGCTAGACATTTTGTTCCTTTCTTAGCTCTATGTCAATCTTAAGCAAGTCACACTTGTATAAGTATACTAAAGAGTAAAAGCAACCCCTTAATAAATGTATAATCCCACAGTGGTTTGGGCATCTGATAAGGATGCCTCCTGGACGCCTCCATAGGGAGGTGTTCCAGGCACGTCTAGCTGGAAGGAGGCCTCAGGGAAGACCCAGGACTAGGTAGAGAACACTTTGGGATCCCCCAGTCAGAGCTGGATAATGCTCAGGAAATAAAATTTTGGGCTCCCCTGCTGGAACTGCTGCCCCCGTGACAAAGTGCAACACTATTATGCACTGCCATCTGCTGTGCTAAAATCCCCTAAAACGGCATCAGGCTGCGACACACACACACACACACACACCTCTACACACATCAGACTGGTCAGTCGATATTCTGCCTAAAAATGTGCATCATAGTCTCCTTTACAAGTGAAAAGAAAAATTCAGCAGTTCATGTTTTATTCTTGAAATGTAATACGAAACAACTGTGTCACAAATATAAGATGATGCATTTACATCATTAAACTGCAATTGTGCCTGAAATAGTGTAAGGTCCTTCACTAAACATTTTTTTGTACTCTAGTGATTTCTCTCATCACTATACTGATTAACACTTAAAAACAACCCTTCTGTGGTCCTGACTGTTGACATTGTGCCACTCTTCACAGTCTAGACAGCAATATGATTTCTTAGAGAAGCTGATTCTGTTGTCATCATGTGTCACTATGTTTCAAAGCAATAAGATCAGAGATGTACCTGGCGAAGAGTGTATTTTTTTTAGACAACACACCTTCCAATTTATATTCCACTTCAGCCAGCCTTTTATCACTGCTGCACATTTATAAACAAAACAGCAGGTGTATTCAAAGATGGACACACGGCGCTTGTCATTGCACATGCACAATTAAAATGTAGCCTGCAGTGATCTAAGAACCGAATAATAACAACTTTGGTTTGCAACGATGCAATACTAATGATCTTGCCTTACCTCTGAACAAATACAATAGGGTCCCAGCTATGCTGGTGGCTCGAGAATGAGCATATGAATAATGTATAATAGCTGCTGTTTATTGATTTTCTACAGGTTATGTGTTGCCAGTGTTCTATTATTGCCACACTGCTATTCATCTGTCTTCTAATCTGTGATTGCTGTCATTGTGTGAGTCTGAGATGGAAAGATCAAAATACAGATATGGTGAATTTTCATTCCCTAAATGAACACACGTTGTAATTTATGTCACAATTACACTACAGTGAACATGAAAAAATGTACTTTTATAGATGTTATTCTCAAGGAACAATGCTGACACATTATGTTACCTGTATTTGCATTGCCATTGCATGGAAGTGTTTTTTTTCTAACCAAACAATTCTAACCTCTCTTGTTGAAATGGCTCCGACTTACTTGAAAAATAGCATACATATTTAAAAATTGAGAGGCAGCAGCAAAAAATGAGGTTACGAAGTGTAGCTTGTTGGCGTTAGTGAGTTCTTAGATTATAATTTTTGTGCCAATATTCATCGTAAGTTGCAGTTCCTTATCCCTCATTCAGGCTTTTCTCATCAAACTTACATACAAAAAGAGGGAATTCGGCCACTCATCATTTTGATTTGTTGATACCACACAGATACATTTCTATCTACAGATTATTATTCAAATCTTTTTATTGTTTTATACATGTAAGAACAACAATACAACAAACAAAAACAAAATAACAACAGGTGCTAACATCACATATTTAGTAAGGGGAGGGAGAAGGAGGGGAGAAGGGGAAGGAGAAGGGGAGGGCTATATGCTCAGGAGAGGTCTGTCTCAAAATGCAAAAGAAATGGCTGCCAGGTGATATTGTATTGTTGGATTGAGTCGTTTATTGTATGTTTCAGATGTTCAAGCTTCAGATGGAGCATAACATCTGCCATCCACTGCTTATGAGATGGAGGAGCAGCTCTCTTCCAATTGAATAATATTAGGCGTCTTGCCAGTAGTGTAACAAATGCTATAGCATTGGCCTGCTGCATTGTTATTGGTGTAGTCGGAGGGACAGCCCCAAATAAGGCAGTTAGAGCACTGTGATCAATATTCCTCTTGCATATAAATGTAATCGTCCTAAAGACTGACTCCCAAAGGGGAGGAGCCTGGGGCAAAGCCAGAACATATGACTGAGATCAGCAGGGTTGTGTCCACACCTAACACAAGATGAATCTACACCAGGATACATTCTAGCTAATTTATTAGGGGACAAGTGCAATCTGTGCAGAACCTTAAATTGCAGCAGGCTATGTCTAATGCAAATTGAAGAAGAATGGATTCTTGAGATTGCAGCCTGCCAGGCTGTATCAGTAAATAGTTCCCCTAACTCTTCTTCCCATGATTCTTTTAGATGTATAAGTGATGGGGATGCAGCGTTCTGAATTTTGCCGTATATAACTGATATTAAGCCCTTATCAGTCGGATTCATATCCAAACATTCATCAATCCACATTATTCGAGGCAGTGTTAGTGAAAACTAGTTTTCACGTAACTTACGATACCTGGAGATATCTGAAGAAGTCAGCCTGAGGGACACCAAAGCCTTTTAAGTTGTTCAAAAGAAGCGAATTGACCTCCTTCAAAAGGTCCTTAGCATAAGTTATGCCTCTCTCATGCCACTTCTGGAAGGATGGATCTATCAAGGATGGGGTGAACTGGACATTGCATCGCATGGGAGATGCAGTTAATGCATTTCTAATTTGAAAATGAGTCCTAAATTGGAACCATATCTTTAGAAGCCCATAACAACTGGATTATTAGATCCAGTGGCATTTACTCAAAGGTAAAGGGCTACATATTAATGAGCTAAGCAACACTGGACTGCTAGAATGTTGTTCCAGGTGGACCCAATCTGGGGATTCAGGACCCGTCTGATCCATAAACCAGTACAAAACTTATGGATATTGGTTGCCCAGTAATAGTAAAGAAAATTAGGTAGGGACAGTCCACCGTCCTCTTTCTGTCTCTCTAGATATTCCTTTCTTATTCTCGGAATGTTTTTATTCCAGATAAACACAGATATATGTTTGTTTAATTCTTTGAAGAATTTCTTAGGAATAAAGACTGGTATGGTTTGGAACAAATATAAGAACCTTGGCATGATTGTCATCTTGACTGAGTTTATTCTTCCTACAAGAGACAGAGGAGTTTGACCACTTCTCCATGTCTAATTTAGCCTTATTCAGTGCCTTAGCGAAATTTTTTGTTAAACAAGCAACTGTAATCATATGTTACACGGACGCTCAAATAATCGAAACTATCTTTACTGACTGTAAAGGGAGACTATGGAAGGCAATTTGGCGTGCCTTGTCGTTGATTGGGAATAAAACACTCTTGGGTAGATTCAATCTATAACCAGAGACCTGCCCAAATTTTCCAATTAGGTTTAGAGCAATAGGTATTGTAATATCGGGTTTAGACAGGAAAAGGAGGAGGTCATCAGCATACAGGGACAATTTGTTTCTGCGCCCACCTCTCTGCACACCAGTTAAATTAGCGGAGTCCCTTATCAAGATTGCCAGAGGTTCAATAGCGATATCAAACAAAAGGGGCTAAGGGGACATCCTTGTCGGGTGCCACGTGAGAGAGGGAAGAAACTAGAAGTGACCTTATTTGTTAGCACTGATGCATGTGGTGCTGTGTACAAAATGGTGATCCAAGTACAGAAAACTGGGCGAATCAAATTTTTTTGAGTGTAGTAAGCAGAAAATCATATTCAATTCTGTCGAATGCCTTTTGAGCGTCAAGGGATATCACTACTTCAGGTTCAACATCATGGCTGATAGATTACATTAAAGAGGCGTCGTAGAATTACTGGATATCTGTCTGCCCCTAACAAAGCCCGTCTGGTCGGGTGGATAAGTTTGGGAAGAACATCTTCGAGCCTGCCAGCAAGGACCTTTGCCAAAATCTTATAGTCACAACATAGCAAACTAATTGGGCGATATGACTCACAGTGCAAGGGGTCTTTAGATTTTTTTAAGTATCAGTGAAATAATTGCATCGTCATAGTCACAGGTAGGGCCTTTTTTATCTAATATCTCCCTAAAGACTCTTAGCAGTAAAGGGACTAATTTTGGTGCGAATTTTTTAAAAAACTCTATGGGAAACCCATCTGGGCCAGGTGCCTTTCAGGTTTCATTTTGTGATAGCCTGAGTTATTTCTGATATAGTAATAGTACCCTCCAATTTAGATGTGTCCGAGTCATCTAGCATGGGTATAGTCAGATTATTGAAAAAGTCTTCGATCAAAGCAGCGTCACCAGCTTCAGAAGTATACAAATTCTCATAAAATGACTTAAACTGAGCATTAATCTCATTTTGGTTAGTAAGTATGTTACCATGCTCATCCTTTATCGCTGTAATGAAACCTGCAGATGCTGACTGTTTAAGTTGATGGGACAACATTTTGCCGGCACGATCCCCAGACTCATAATAGGTGAGACGTGACCTCAGGTGCATGTCTATGGCTTTGGTATTAGTGATTGAATCAAATTCTGTTTGAAGTAGGATTCTTTCTCTGTATAAGTCATCAGAAGGTGAAGCTGAATGTTGTTGATCTACGGTTTTGATTCGTTCAATGAGCTCTGAGGCCCGTTTAGCCCTCCTTTTGTTTTCACCAGCAACGTAAGATATCACTTGACCTCTCAGATATGCTTTTAGACTTTCCCAAAGTATAGCATTACTTATCTCAGGCGACTCATTTAACTCAATAAAAATATCTATTTGTGCGTTGATGAAGTCGACAAACCGTTGTTCAGACAGCAGTCTGGGGTTAAGCCGCCACGAAAAGGTGGGAGATTTGTTTTCAGGAAAGCCTAACTGCAGAGTGACTGGGGAATGGTCTGATATCACAATGCTGCCATAATCCACTTGGGTAACCATGGGCAAGAGTCTCTCATCAATCAGAAAGTAGTCAATCCTTGAGTAGGTTTGGTGTACGTGGGAGAAAAAAGAGAACTGTTTGGATAATGGATATTTGAATCTCCAGGGGTCCACCATTCCGTTATGTTTCAATAAGCGATATTAATACAACGGGCTGAGTTACTAAAGCGTGGCAACTTTTGGGCTGGAACGATCCAATGTCGGGTTCAAAGTGCAATTCAAGTCCCCACCTAGTATTAAGTTGTGCGATTCAAGATCCGGTAAGAGGGAAAAAAGATTGCTAAAAAAATCCACATTATCCCAGTTAGGAGCATAAACATTAGCAAGAACAACAGGCCTATTAAATAATTTGCCTTGTGTGATGACATATCTGCCATTTTTATCCCTAATTGTTTTAGACTCTTCATACTGTACATCTTTATGTATTAAAATGGCTGCTCCCCTGCTCTTACTGTTGAAATCGAATGAAAATATTGTGTAAAGCCACCTCTGCAGAGTCTACACTGATCTTTATTTAGCAAATTAGTTTCTTGCAAATAAGCGATCGCGACTTTTCAATTGCTGAAGATGAGAGAATACTTTGTTACGTTTGACCGGATGGTTTAATCCCTGACATTCCAGCACACCAAAGTGGTGTTGGTTAGTATCTTTTATTTGCAGAGGTCATAGACAAGACTCAACAAAAGAGGCATCCAACATGTAGCCCATGGGGGAATAGGGGAGAGAAAAAAAAAGGACAAGGGGGCAGGAGAGGGAATAATGAACACAAAATTAACAAAGCACCTATAATAGAAGCGGCAAAGAGGAAAATAAAATAAAATAAAAATTAGCCTCAAAGGAGGCCGCTATACTTCCAGTTCTCACAGTGTATCTCCTCACTATCCAAACTGATAAATGCTTACCATGTTAGCCCACACCAGAACCCAATTACAAGCGGTAATTAAGCATAGCGATACAATTTCTACAGCAGTAGTGACCCATTCCAATATAAGCGTCACAAGGCTCCAAAAAAGCCAAAACTTAGAATTCGAAATTAGACATTATGGTATGTCTCTTATATACAAAGAAAACGCACTATAAGGCTCAATATACGCACGCATTACCTGTAAGATCCGATTATTCAGCACCAATGTTTGTTATTGTCCTCGCGACTGGCTCCGTCCAGTCCTAATAACTCAGGCCATGCTCCCTTGCGAAGGTCATGCTTAATGGGACGCTTCAGTGCTCAGCAACTCCTTCAGAACAAACTCCTTCATGCGCTTTGGATCCTTGAAGGCCGTTTCTTGTCCATCTGCCGTAGTAATCCTCAGCGTCGCTGGGTATCTGAGGCCGTGGCGAACTCCCTGCGCAGCTGCTGAAGCAGTTTCCTTACCGGTAAAAGCGTGCGTTGTTTACTCACAGCTTGGGTGAAGTCCGGCGGGACGCGGATATTGTCACCATCAGCGGTTGTTATCACTCCAGCCTCTGCTGCTTTCTTGAGAAGTAATTCTTTTTCTGTGAAGTAGTGACACTTAACCACAAACGCCCTTGGTGGCAAGTCATCTTGTACTGGCTTTGTCGCGGAGGGTCCGATGCACTCTATCCAGAGTCGACAACTTGTCCAGTCCAAGGGCTTCTTTCAGCACACCAGCTACGTAAACTGGCGGATGTTTCCCTTGCTCAGCCCCTCTTTCACTCCGGTGATCGCGGACGTTACAGCGCCGTGATCTGGCCTCCAGATCCTCACACGGGCTCTGAGCAGGGAAAGTTCTTTTTTCATCCCAGTCAAGTCAGACTCCATAGTCGCAATAGAGTTAGCATTAGCGGTCACTCCGTTTTCTAGCTCAGACGTGTGACTCTCAAGTTTGTCCAGTCTTTTATTGATTTTATCTGTGACATTGCGCAGCTCCGTTTGGATTTCAGTAGCCTTTTCATCCATTTTCTTCAACAATTCTTGCCTCATTGACTGCAATTCCTCCATAATGGCATTCTGGTTGCCCGCCGCGAGTGCGTCATTGTTGAGGTTGAGCAAGCTAGGCTAGCTGAGCTGGCTTCCGCCTCAGAGGCCCTCGGCGTCTTGTCGAACTTGTTGACTTGAGATTTTTTTGGCATGCCTGAAAGGTTGATGTTGTCTAATATATACACAACAGCTTGTGCAAGGCTATATCGCGTAATTTTATAAGAGCCGTATCATAAATGAAATGGTTCAGGTGTGGAGCTCACAAACCTACGTCCTCACATGGCGCTGCCTCAACCGGAACCATTTCTATCTACAGATAAATGAAATAAAACCCAACATTGTCTTAGTAAGTCTTAGCAAGTTTCTTAGTAAGTTCTTTCCTCCGGAGTAGTGCTCCTTGTAACAAAGTCGACAATTTGTGTGTATAACGCTGCCCAAGGGATGAATAACACAATTCAATGTCATAATAATTCTTTCAAAAGATATTCCCTTATTTGGTGTTTTGATGATGGTGAGAGAGCAATGTCTTGGATTGTCTTCAAGAGCATACTCCTCAAACCCTTCAGTTATATGAAAGCATTTTCCCTTTTTTCCTTTAATTTACCTGTCAGTAAATCCAATGTTGTAACATTAATAGTGATGAATCATATCACAGTGACTCTCAGTAGTTTTCAGTAGCCTCTGCTATAGTGATGCAGTTCCATGAGGGGTTTGTGTGTATTTAACCCCTTTTAATAGCAGTTAAACATTTTACTGTAGGAGTAGTAATAGAAACACTGATGGAAACACTGGTGAGGTCTTGGATTGATCATCACTGAGAAAAGGGATCCAGTTCCACTAAAAGGTCCATATTATACCTATTTTGAAATCTTTGTTGACATGCATCCAATTGAGAATTTGATTCAATGTATTTTTTTTACCACATTCACAGCTCCCACTTATTTTCCAGAGGTACTACAGCACTATTTTTCTAGCAGTTCACTGATGTTGTGTGATCAGGGCTTTGCTGGTTATACCTTACTTCACACCTAAGAAGAATGTACTTTGAGCTTTTCAGATCACACACCCATTAGACCTAAAAATGACATTTCATTCAAACCATAAAATCATATTTTTTCCACTGACCCTAGTGGCAGGGCTTGACATTAACTTTTTTTGCTCACCGGCCACTGTGGCTAGTGGTTTTCCAAAGTTTCTTGCCACACAGCATTTTCACTAGCTACATTTTTGTTCTTGGGAAATTACATTTTATATGAATTTGGCGTGCTAAAATTTACTTGAACTCTTTTAAGTCCCCACTGTACACACCCAAATCAAGACTACATAAAATGTATAACACTACAGGCCATAGCTTTGGTAAGGTTGTGTGTAAAGGTCCTTTTTTTAAAAAATCATGTAGTCTGGTAGGATAAAGACATAAAAAGAATCTTCTTATTGCATATAATAAAAGTGGTGCATTTAAAAGATTAATAGATATGATAAAAAGTAAAGTGAAAAAAAGCTAGCCTAAGAATATACTGTCTGTCTATATATTTATTAACAGCAGTAAATACTACAGAATAGAAACATTATGCAGCATTCAGACCAAACGCGAATTTTCTCCTCGCGACACTCCCCTCACGGGAGTACATTCCCTGCAAGTATACACACACAATGCAAGAAGGTGATTTTAACGCAATAATGTGAATAAACACAGCTTGCCATTACTACAGCTGTATGAACCCAAAGTAAACATTTTCCTGTGATTAAATAGCAATAAACGGTTCAAACAGATGCTGAAATAACTACAATATGATGCAGTTTTGTTAAACATATGAATTCATGCTTTGTCAGATCAGTCAGCAAGACAGCAGGACAACAATTTCTAAAAATATTTTCTGAATGGAGTTCGGATCGATCAGGGCTATGCTATGCTAACTTGGTCACAGTAAAGTACAACGATAGCTGGAATAAAGTTACATACACATGTTTTCTGAACTCACCAGGTAATTCTACCTCCTCACTTTCTTTTCTCCCAGCAATGTTCAGTTTTGTCTGTTTTTTGTATAAATATGAAGTAGTGCCAAACAACGCTAACAACACTGGAACCAGATGTGCACGTAATCTAGCTGCTGAGAAGCTTGAGTGAAGATAAATCAACGTTGTAATCCCAAAAACTAAAGTAAATTAATATAAATTAATGAAAGTAGTTTACTCTGAGCTCCTCCCTTGAGCAAACGGCGTACTTGTCAGACCAGAATCCAGTTCGATCATGGGTGTTTATTTGTCCGAAAGCTGAAGCGCTGCTCCCTGCTCCTTTAGCCCAAGTTTAGCAGCTCTCAGCCGGCCAGCAGATTTTCAGTCTCCCGCTCTGCCTGGCCCTCTCCACACAGACAATCTCATCGTTCATAGGCTATCGTGACTCAGTTAACAAAGCTATTCGCAGCCATTACTGAGTCCACCAGACGCGGCCGCAGCTCGTCCCAGAAGCAGCTGAAGCGGAGCCACGTCAAGCGACACAGACCAGATCGAACAAGGCAGGAAGTCAGACACAGAACAGCATAGAGAATCTGGTCAAAATAAAACACTCTGTAGAGACTCCTGATCAAAAAACAACAATAAACAAAAAATGTAATGAACAGTAATTTTCGTTCAGTCTCTCTTGGCTACACTGTTTTGATCAGACCTTTATTTTCTTTGTGAGATGGAAGAATTTAGTAAATTGTGCGGCGGTGCGGAGAGCCTTCAGTTGCAGTAACACATGGATTATGCGTAAAATGTGGAGCTCAGACTTCATCTAGCAAGAGGAACGACCGCTGACCGTCCAGAAGGGTGAACGGATGGTGAATGGAGGGGAACGGGGCTGGAGAGTACAGGGCGAGGAGAGGAGGTCGCACCCTGGTCAGTAGCCTCGAAAAAAAAATCCTTGATAAACATATTCGGTATTTTCTTAGATCGCTCAGGTAACCAGCTGCTTCAGATAAGCCAAAACAAAATGCTTCCTTGATGCTGGCGTAGAATTTTGAGTGTTCGAGGCTCAGTAATATAGTGCTCACTTCTACAATCATATTCCCCACAGTTGATATGAGATGCGATGCGACCTGAAAAGAAATAGCCTTATATAAAATTGCATCACAACTGATATAGACCTTGACCATGCCATAGGTGACGAGTCGGGGAGTGAGAATAGGTTGTAGGTATACAACAACTGTGGCACTGACATCATGAAGCAATGTTTAAATCATGTCTTGAGAGGATAATGGTGTCATTTCTTAAGCAAGATGTTGGTGTGTCTTTAGACCCTTTTCAGTTTGCTTATAGGCAGGGGCGTGGCACAGATGACGCTATTAACAGCTTATCACATCTGGTTAGTGAACACCTTGAGGACCCCAAGGCCTATGCACACATTTTCTTTCTACTAATGACTACAGTAGACTCCACACTCACAAATATATTATCAAATTCTCAGACGATATAACAATCCTCAGCCTTATGCACAAAGATAGAAGCCCAGCATCGTATCATACAGAAATATCATACTGTGGAATTTGTCCAGTGGTGTGACGACAACTATCTTGTGCTAAATGTGACCAAGACTAAGGACATGGTGTTTGACCCAAAGGCCATAGGTGACACCAGGCCTGTAGTGATCAACAACTCAGCCATTACTCAGGTTAACTCTTACAAGTACCTCGGTGTACATATCGATAATGCACTTAGCTGGAAGGACCATGTGAATACTCTGATCCAGACTTCAACAGAGGATGCATTTTTTACTAAGACTTAGAGAGTATGGAGTCGAGCAGAAATATGTTGTTTTAACCTGCAATGCTAGAGAGTATTCTAAGGTATCACAGCCTGGTATGGTCACCTGACAGTACAGTCCAAATCACAGATCGCCTGTCTGATACAGACAGCCATGAAGATTATGGGGGTCAAAACTCATCCGCCCTTCAGAGAAAAAAATTTGTCTCCGATCAGACCCACATACCACATCCAGAATTTCAGCTTTTACTCTCTGATAAAAGATTTAGGGTTCCTAAAAGCAGGCTAAACCGATAACACTCATTAGCAACGCTAACATGTAGGCTGGCTGGGTTGTGCGTTATGTCATTGTGAAATAAGTAGGCTATTGGGGTTATGCAATATGTTAGTGGTGCAACACATGGGCTGTTGGATTGTTCAATATGTCTTCATGTAGGCTATTGCACAGGTTATGTGAAATGTGTCATTTGTGGGCGTTTGGGGTTGTGCAATATGTAGGATATGTAGATATTGCACACATATTTCAAGAATATGTGTGCAATATCTCATTGTGCAAGGGTTGTGCTACATTGCGGGGAATGCAGCCGACAGGGTTGTTCAATCAAAACTGGCATTGGAAGGAGTCAATGTGCTACTGTATAGGTAACTGTCTAATACAGTGGTTCTCAACCTTTTTTGGGCCAGCGCCCCCCTATCCACTATCCAGATCCCTTACCGCCCCCCATCAAAAAAGATGTTGATTATTTGCCCTGAATATATTTAGATTTTCTTTAATTGTTACTTTTCTTGTTAAAAACACAGAAAAAGTAACAAAAAAGCCCTGTGAAAAGTAATTATATTTAACTAATATGTGAATGTTCCTCCCAGAAACTGTGTATGAAGCAAAATACTGTTTTCTTGGATGGGAGCACTTAATAAGTGGGGGGTATGGGGGTCCTCCCCCAGAAGATTTTGAGGATTAAACACTTAATTTCCTGCATTCTGGTGAAGATGTCTCCCCTAATTTCTGCCTTTTCTGCACCAATTTAGGTGTTGAATTGAGAGAGGGACGAGCGAGAGGATGTGCTCCGCGAATTCGCGCTGCCTGCAGCTCTGCAGTCAAATACGATTTTAAATAGGCCTGGTAAAAAAATCAATATGTTGCGGTCAGTGTTGATATTGTGGGCCGCCACAAATAAATGAACGGGTGGGAAACACCTGATCATCTGATCATGTTCAAAACTTTCTGCACATTCAGAATTAGTGTTCTCAACGGGTCGGGTCGGCCCGACAAACCCGACAGGACCCGCGGGTTCGGGCCGGGTTCGGGTCAAAATATATGCAAAATGACTCGGGTCGGGTCGGGTCGGGTCGGACCTCGGGCTTAATTTTTTCCACTCAGTAAAAAAACAAAAAACAAAAAAAAAACATTTATTAATCATTTCTGCTGTTCACCGTAAAGAAAGTCTGGCTGCTGCGCCTGCGTACATTGCAACGTACGCAGATCTGTTTTCTCTGACATGTAAAGAAAAAAGACGTTATATCAGACTAATGTCATTCGCCTATTTAAAGAAAACCAATTTAAATCAAAAACCTCACCACTAGCCTGAGGGCCTTCTCAGACAACATTCAGAAAAAAGCTCGCAACCTTGGTGTCATTTTTGACTCAGAGCTGTCTTTTGATGCCCAGGTGACACAAGTAGTGCAGTCCTGCTTTGCCCAGCTGAGACTGCTAACTAAGATTAGAACATTTCTCTCTTCTGCTGACCTAGAGAAGGTAATCCATGCTTTTATTTCCTCTAGACTTGACTACTGCAATGCCCTGTACTCTGGTATCAGTAAGGGAAACATTCATAGATTACAGCTAATTCAAAATGCTGCAGCCAGGCTTTTAACTCGTACTAAGAGGAGTGAACACATCTCACCAATCCTTGCAGCGCTTCACTGGTTACCTGTGAGTTTTAGAATTGATTTTAAGATCTTATTACTCGTTTTTAAGGCCCTGAACGGACAGGCTCCTGCCTACATCTCTGATTTGATAACTCCATACAAGCCAGACCGTTGCCTGAGGTCCTCTGGCAGGGGTCTTCTAGTGGTTCCAAAGTCTCGTCTGGTCTCTAAAGGTGACCGAGCCTTTGCTGTTCGGGCCCCTCAGCTGTGGAACACCCTGCCCGGGGATCTCAGGCAGGCAAGTCAGTGGCCTCTTTTAAATCTCTTCTCAAATCTCACTTTTATCGGATGGCTTTTTTATAAACATTATATTGTTTTATATATTATATTGCTGTTATTGTATTTTCTGATTTTTATTGTTGATTTTTAATTTTACTTTTGTTTACATTTTAAGTATGGATTATGTTTGTCTCGCTGTACAGCACTTTGGAACATGGTTTTGAAAAGTGCTATACAAATAAAGTTATTATTATTATTATTATTATTATTATAAAGAGAATTCATAATATTTTACTACATGCCCAGTACTGCATTATGTTACTGATTCGCTCGAAGTACCTCCTCGCCGTCCGACAGACAAAACTGAATGAGAACTAAACTAACCGACAACACCTGTGATCACACAGGAAGCTCACGAATAATTCCACACACCTTAACTTCAGCACCTCTGATAAAGTGCTGCTAACAATCCCCCACAGAGCGAGACAGGGCTTCAGTTTTTAACGCTACATTTTTATAGCCGACTGAAACTACCTATATGTCCGCTTTGGCACAAACTGTCTGCAACTCACAGCGCGAGGAGGGTCGACGTCACTCACTGGTGTCGCAGCGAAGTTGCTTTCAGGGCAAGTCCGACAGCGGAATATCCTACTTGTAAATGTGTAACCATTGCGATAACAAGATGTTCGCGGTGTTTTCCTCAGAGAACGAAACACAGAAAGAGAGCGTCGGTTTTCTAGAGTTTACACAGTAAACGCCATGTGGGTAAAATTTTAGCGATGATACTCTGACTTCCCGTTGCCCGGAAGGCAGCACGAAGCTGCACCACAAGCTGCTGATGGAGAAAAAAATGCACCGTCTCGTCCAGACTCACTGGCAGGTTTTAATTTTGCAGACCACAATTTTTTGCAAGTAGTTTAAACTTTAAACTCGTATTGTTGTGAATCTTAACTGTAAACTCACCTTAGAATTTCCTTCCAACAAACGCCCCCCAAAAGCAGCTCAGCGCCCCCCTTTCTCAAATATTGCTTCCAGCGCCCCCCATCGTCCTCGGAACGCCCTCTGGGGGGCGGTACCACCCCCGTTGAGAAACACTGGTCTAATGTATACGTCGGCATCTGTTGTGTTGCATGAGAATGTGTGTGAGAGATGCTTTATTTCTGCATCTTGTGTTGTCTTGTAAAGCTGCAGAACGTACAGAGTCCAAAACTAATTTCCCTTCGGGGACAATAAATCTTATCTTATCTCTAGTGCAGGCAATAAGCTTCACGAATGGACCAATGAGCAAACACTATATGTACTAATGAGAGTTGTAGTGTCAAAGTGTCACATTGCAATTTGTTATTTCAGGTGCCTTTTGACAAGTTTAATTTTTCAACCCGCCAAATTAGCTAGTGGGAGGGACTGTGTTATCCGCCATTGCTGATATCCACCTGTATCTGGTGGGTTGGCAGGTGCTAGCAGGTACTGTTAGCCTCCTTTGTGTTGCTGGGGCGTAGCAACTTGGTACAGATGAGGAGGCTCATTCAGGATCATGCCTATAATTTTGCTGCACACTTTCATTATACCCTGCAGTCTGTTTCTATTTTTGAGGGTAAGTGACCCGTACCAGCTGACAATGGAGAATGTCAGGACTTATTCAATAAAACAGGAATAAAACATTTTCAAGTATTGTCAACATTAAAACCTCAAAGCTTACAATAAAAGTACATTTGCTGATGGGCCTCTTTACACACAGCATCCACACTCTCGAAGGTCCGCTTATAGGCGATTACCAAGATATAAGTGCCAAGATATTAATACACAAACTGAACAGCCTGATCATTAAGTCTTAAGCAAGGATTATACTTTCCGTGTCCGTGAGTACGCTTGGGGAAGAGTACAAATCGTCATTAAAGGAGGTATGTGTAGGGTCTGATGTAAGCGTGCCTCTCGTTTTTATGACCGCATGGACCTGTCCGTCCGCCGACTACGCTACCAGGGCACCAACCTGATCTACTGCACATGTGTGTAACGAGTCAACCAAGCTAACTCCAGAAAGTAGTGTAGAAAGAAGTAGTCTGCATTGGTGGTGTCCGCAGCTGTCCGTGTAGGCGTCTGCTCCTAAGTATATTTGAGGCTTTAGTCTTCCATCACAGCCATGTAAAAGTTGACTGCAGGCTCTGCATGTCCCCAGTGCATAACACCCCCTTGGTAAGAATCTATACTCTTTTCTGCCTGACATTACAAGTTTCTTCAGGTGGCTTTAAGACAAATTGACTTGCACACATGAAGTCTAGACCAAGAAGTAAATATATGCACAGTTGTCCCCCAGTACATGTATGCTGATGGTGATGTGGGTGTCATGAAGGGTGACGAGCAAGGTAGTTTTCCCTATTGTTTTACTCTCTTGCCCATTAGCCATAACAAACTTTGGGATCTCTTTGGGAGAGAGAGACCTCCCCCCCCCTCAGAACAGGAGAGAGTGAGAGGGATGTTGTTGCAATGTTTAAAAAAGTTCTCTCCTACTGATAAACTAATAATACAGAGTGTTACACCACAATGCAGAGCTGCACTGAAAACGCAGAAAAGACAGACATGCTGTTTTAAACTCTGAGGTGAAGTGAGTGGGTAAGGGGAGAGAGCAACTGATTTAAAAGCTGTCACTTTCAAAAGAGTAATTCAGTGACATCCTGTATCTGTGTGTTCAAGCAGGTTAACTGGTGTAACAGGGACACTGGACTGTTTGTCATCATAGAAACAGATCATCACATTGTGATGTTTATTGCATCTTCACAGTTCCGCTGCTCACTGCTGCAAATGTCTTGTGACTGTTGATAGCCTAGGCTATTTTTGATAGTGCCGTGGGCGGGACATTGAAAAACACGAAAGAGTGGTGATTACACAGAGAGAGAGAGAGGCAGCTACATTAGAGCCAAATTAGCGCATTTTAAAATAAATGTAACCCTAACAAAGCTATGGATCGATCCAGACCGTGAGTTTTGCAAGAGTGTTGAAGTAGCACTATTGAAGTAGCACTCAAATTAAAGGGGGATAAATTTTGTCCCCACCAGGGATAAAAATTATTCAGCAGAGGCAGGTATATATAGCCTAAACCAGAAACAGGATGCATGCATCCCCACCCCCTGCAAATCGCACCCTGGTCTTTTGAAAACAACTATAAGATTAAAAATGGAAAGAACTGTGAGTACTTTACCAGAACTACTGTGTGTAGCAAATGCCACCTGCTTAAAGCACTCCTTGGATGATAGCTCCATGGATGATAATTCCACTTGCCATCATTGTCTGTGCTATTATTAAATTAAGTCTGCATTTTATCATCAGTCAACTTTTTAATTTTATATTGTTAACTAGTTTTGTTATACTGTTTATATTCTTATGTGTTCTGTGAGAGAAATGGACATTGTTGCCATGGAGACCTTTGTGCATAGCAGATTTGAGCAGTGCACACCAAAATTTAAGTCTACATGTGCTCTCCGTGATAAACGGCAAGTTGAAGCCAAAGATCCACGTGTGTGTGTTTTAGTTACATCTACCCCTCATCATGCTAACATGAATGAGATGTGTGATAAAACTGCTGCAGATATGGGCACAGAAGGGCGATCTGCTCCTGCAGTCTAAGTTGTTGACCGCCAACCTGTTACTGTCCTTAGTGACTTAGTGAAACAAATTGGGACCAGTATTGGTGAAAATTTAGTTTCTGAAGTCCATTCAGCCTGGTGATGTTTCATCCACTGTTGACTTTTCTAAAGTTAACCTGACGGTTATTGATAGCTTTGAACTTCACCCCTTCAGGTTGCAATCTCTGAGTGGGAGGAGTCTGTTAAGATGTAGCTGAGTAAGAAGGGCATTGATGTGTGTAACCAGGCTAATGGCGTATTGAGCAAGCGTGCCATGTTGGACAGTGGCTCGATGGCCTGTTATTTAAATTCTTGCATGCTTCCCCTCTTAGAGCAGGCCAATGTAGTTTCATCTGCTTCTGTCTCTCTTACATCAGTTGTTCTGATTGGATGTGGAGGTTTGAAGACAAACCCTGTAGGAGTGTGTGAACTTCAAATGAACATGCTTGATTGTCACATTTCTGTGCCCGCACTCATCATGGAACGTCAAAGTGACGACCTCATTCTTGGCAGCAATGTCATCAAGCATCTCATTCGAGGACTGAAGCATTCTGATGGTTTTTAGGAGAAATAGTTACTTTCTGGCAGACTTCAGACCTGAAGTTCTAACTTCATTAGTACTTGCTGCTAATGTTGTCCTCGGTGGAGAAATGGAGAGGCGATGAGTTCACTGACAAGGTGGGCACTATGAAACTGAAAGGTGCTGTGACTCTGCAGCCCATGAAAGAACACCTGGTTTGGGGCCGCCTGCCTGGCCACAAATGTCTCTCTGCTAGCAGCACGGCAGCAGTTCTTTGAGGGATACTACCAGATTAGCAAGCCTCTGTCTGTGACGTCTGGCATGAAGAAAGTCAGACATGGCTAGGGGAAAAAAGGAAAAAAGAGCCCACCTGTGTCCAGAGATCTGCTGACTGGACCCCAGATTGTAGTGGAGCTTTCCAGAAGCTGAAGCAGGCACTTCTGCATAATGAGACTCTCGCACATCCCAGCTTCATTAAGCCATTCCTGCTGTTAGTTGATGCCTCCTCTAATGGACTCGGGGCTGTGTTGTCTCAGCTGGTCGATGGAGAGTGGATAGGACACTGCTCGTCCCATTGCATTTGCCAGTAAATCACTCAACTATGCCCAGCCATGTTATCCAGCTCACAGGCTGGAATTCCTTGCACTTAAGTGGGCTGTTTGTGACAAATTCTACTTTCAAATTTCACTTTTCTACACAATGCAACTGCTACATATGGCCAGAGAATATTTGACTAATTCAAATTTTAACTTAGGGGAAAGTTATGCTATGGCACTGACAGCAGTGATAGCGGGTGCTTTGATTGCTAAGAGGAGAGAAAAGAGAGGCAAATTCTGATAGATAAGCTACAAACAGAAATTTAACCCAGTGTGACACTGACGTTCGTTTTGGTGAAGCTGAAGTAGTATTATCATTATTATTAGGTATGGTATGGTGGGTTAAAAGAGCACATACTCTTGTGCAGAAAAGGGGGCACTGTAGCTCCACCCCCTTATAACTGATCTGCATGAAGGCGCACTCCTCCTGAGTAGTGAAGGAGGCTGAGGGGGGCAGATAAATGCAAGATGGGATGACCCAGGTATTAATTTGGACTCCCCCATTTGAAGAAATTAAACCAAATTTATTACACTTGTGTTTAAACAAACACTAAATTAACAAGGAGTTAAAATAAATAAGACTTGTTTTACATGACACACATTGAAAGATTTACTTAATAAAACAGTAATAATATATTTTCCATAATGTGTTTTTACAAGTAGCAAATCAAATCCACATGTAGACGCACAGCGTTTGGCTCGTTTGGATCTGATAACTAATATATGAAACTATATCTCGTATTTGCTCGACTGACACATTGAAAAAAGCATCAATTTAAATATAATTTGTCCTCCTGTTCACCTTATTTATGAGAATAAATTGCACTGCATGCAAGTATTAATTATTTGAGGCGTTCTTTTGCAGAAACAGATATCTCTGTTTGTGTTTATTATCCTCAGTCATGGTTCTTTTTGTGCACAGCAAGTTAACTTAAATAATGTTTTTTATTGCACACTTCAGGGAAAATCATTCAGTCGAGCGTGGTTATTCAGAAAGGCTTTAAGCCTGTAATACACAGTCCGATTTCACCTGAACTTGCTTTCCTCTTTTTATTATTTCTTATTATTATTTCTGCTCAGCCTTTTTTCTCTGTGTTTCTGTAAAAAATAATTACAGTGAAAGTAGGCAAAGGAATCCCTCCATTAGTCTTGTGTATGTTGCAAATATTGACAGAAAGCTTTGGACATGAGATTTAGATTATGTCTAGATATGGGGCTTCAGCATTGGTGAATTTATTTAATCTTCTTTCTTCTGTGAGTCTTTCTGTGCACTGTGCACAACAAAAATAGCAGTGGCAGCCCAGAACAACCAGCTACCTAGTTATGTGAGATAATTCTGTTTCCAAAACAACGTGACACATTTCTTCTCTTTGTCCTGAGTGTATCTTTGCACCACCAGCTAGTTCCTGGCTTACAGAAAATTCCAAATTAGACAATTCAGTTGAGAAAAAGTGTTATCATGGGAAACAAGATGGATATGCAATTCTTAACTAATTATTTGATAAGCCTTTTGTTTTGCTGCATCTTTTTTTAACCATGGAGGTGTTTTATGGTAACAAAATCTACCTACCTCTAAATCTCTCTAATAACACTTATCTGTATCTTAAAATTCCATTGAAGTAGTTAAATATAGGAAAGGAGTAGGAGTAGGAAAATGTTGATGCCTTGTAGAACTGTACTAATGATAGCCTTCTACATGCATGATTGTCTTCCTGACACGTGTGTGTGTGTGTGAGTGTAAGTGATGCATGAATGTGTGGCTTAGTGTGTCTTCTCAAGCAAGGAAAGATAATGAAACCGTGATCATTATTCTCTCTGAGAGGCTGTTCAATTCAATTCAATTCAATTCAATTTTATTTATATAGCGCCAAATCACAACAACAGTTATCTCACAGCGCTTTTCATAAAGAGCAGGTCTAGACCATACTCTGAAGTTATTTACAGAAGCCCAACAATTCCTACCAAGAGCAGCACTAGGCGACACAGGCAAGGAAAAACTTCCTTTTAAGAGGCAGAAACCTCGAGCAGAACCATGGCTCAGGGTGGGCGGCCATCTGCCTCGACCGGTTGGGGGTGAGGGGGAGAGAGAGAGAGACAGAGAAAGAGAGAGAGCAAGAGAAAGAGAGAGAGCAAGAGAGAGAGAGCAGAGGGAGGCAACCTACACAGTATACACATAGAGGTACAGACAGTAAAGGTAATGTTGCTATAGACTGAATGTAAAATGGTACAGATATTTGTAGTAATGTTAATGATAATAATAATAACAGTAATAATAGCAATAGGACTTGTAACAGCAGTTGCAACTGTAGCAGAGGGCGTCGAGCAGGAACACGGGGGCAGCAGGAGACTCCCAACCACAGATCCAGACTCCACAGCTCCAGAGCCAGGAACACCCGCAGGAAGCGACAGGAGGAGGAAGCACACGACCACGGGAAAGGGAAGAAGTCGAGTTAGTAACATGCATTAATGGGATGAGGTTGCACTCAGAGAGAAAGAGAGAAGAGGAGAGAGGAGCTCAGTGCATCAAATAACACAATGTGAAACAATTCTGATTGTCAACTGTGATTAAAAGAGTAACCAGAATCCAGAGTAGATTGTATGTATGCGTCTACTGTGTCAATTAGTGAATCACCCAATTATGTCATTAGATCAATAACATCCATCCATCATCAACCGCTTATCCTGTGTACAGGGTCGCAGGAGTCTATCCCAGCTGACACTGGGTGAAAGGCGGGGTACACCCTGGACAGGTCGCCAGTCCATCGCAGACCAGACATACAATGCACAGCCAGTCACACTCACACCTAAGGACAATTTTAGAGACACCACTTAACCTAGCAGCAATTAACCTGTCTCTGGATGGTGCATCCAAAGACACGCCTAGATCTACAACGTTATTAATGGAAATAAATGTTAGTGGGCAGTCTGCTATTTTTTTTAAATGGACCATTCATCAACTTGGTGTGTCCTTGTATACTATCTATGTAGGATTTGTTTATTTGTCAAAGCACTTTATACTATATGTCACGTTCACCCATTTATACACACATTTATACACTGATGGTTAGGGATGGGGATCGTTAACTTAACGATCCGATTCTTTATAGATAATTTACTATTATTTAGTGATGGTTATTTGGTAAGGCCAGACCCAACGGACATGAGGTAGGCCTGCATGGTGTGCGGAAAATGTGATAACGTTATATATTGGGATGACATATCACGTATCACTTGCGATAAATAAACATGTATTGAAGTGTACATATTAGGCTCCTGGTTGTTTTTAATTTAATATTTTTTAAATACAGCTAAATGTTGTTTCTAGAGCAGCAACATTAATGTTTACAACAGCAAAGTAACTCAGTAACTTTATCTGACATCACAAGTAGTGAGTGACGTTTAGAAAGATCAGTCTATATCAGACCTCCTCCTCTCTCGCTGGCTGCAGGTAGCGTTAGCAGGTAGAAGGAGGAGCTGGCTGGTTTGTCTCAACCAGCAGCTGTGTTTTAAGCCTACAGACCAGTCTGTGCTCCAGACAGCTTTCTATTTAGCTTGTTTTAACATTTGACTAATGCCAAGCTAGCGTTAGCTGTGCTTGTATAAAACATAATACTGAGGACAGAGATGATTAAATTAACCCTTTCTAAATGTTTTATGTTACCTTACAGACAGGTGTATTGATAAAGTATTGTCTTTTACTTG
>JALXJV020000016.1:32856565-32940161 GCA_024633595.2 Lepomis macrochirus | reverse complement strand
GGCCTCAAGATAGTATCTACGTGGCCTCAAGATAGTATCTCAGTGGCCTCAAGATAGTATCTCGTGGCCTCAAGATAGTATCTCGTGGCCTCAAGATAAGTATATATAAGGAGCCTGAACAAAGGAGCAGCTTTTCTCCCCAAAGCAGAGAGTGCACAGTGCCTGCTCCAGCTACGACCTAGCTAAAGCACTCCTTGAGTGATAACTATGGATAGAGACTATTTGATTTACTTTTGTAAATACTTACTGGTGAGTTATGCTATGGCAATAACAGGCCAACAGCTGTAGCTGTGATTGGCCAGAGGAGAGGAAAGAAGCGGGATGAGAGCTATTTTGGCCCAGCTTGGACCTAAGGCTGCTCCTAAACCTCTGGTCTGGACAAAACGGCACTCAGGTTGGCCAAGAAGCGAAAATCGGAGACTGCTGTGCTCAAATCTTTACAGAGACCTGCTTATTAACATCCTGGATCAACCAGTCCATGCGCTCATATCATGAATCATGCTTAAAATCAGGAGTCTGTGGCTTTATCCAGCCAAAGAGAGATCGCCGACAGTCCGCGGTGACCGGCTGCTCAGCGACATTCTGTCACTGGCACTCCAGCGCCGTGCTCCCTGTCTGGTAGACCTAGTCGGTGCGCTGCAGCGGTCGATGATCATTCCCTCTGGCTGGATTAAGCCACACCACCTGATTTTAGGCATGATCCATGATGATACAGAAAAATAGAAATGAATGGCTGCAGTGCTACTGCAGCTAGAAGCTCTCCATGGCGCCGCACAATTTTCTAAATTCTTTCATCTCACAGAGAAAATAAAGGTCAGGTGAAAACTGAAAAGCGGCTATAATAATAGTATAAACCATGCCTGATAATTTCACATTTAGCACTGGGCCTGTTTATGCAGCTATGTATGTTTATTTGCAGCAAGAGTCAGGCGCACAAAAAGCACCGTGTGCGTCCGGTTATGCAAGAGAGCTTTAGCCGATTGCGCTTGTGCCAGATATCAATAAGCTGTGCAGATGCAAACATTTCGATAATCAGGGAAATACTATTTGAATTTCAGGTTTGGTTGTAGGGTACTGCTAATGTTCTCTAATTCTCATTTTGCTCTTTGCTATATGCCCGACGTTGGACTTAGCCTATAAGATAAAATGTCTCCGGTGAAAATGATCTTGGCTTTCACTCGGTGGGCTCCAGCCATCACTTAGCAGGAAACAATAACTAGAAATAAGCGTGTAATTCAATAAATTTCTTTCTTTTCTGTGAAGTTAAATAAACAAATTACTCATTTGTAATGATCATTAGACTTCCGCTCTCTGTCCATGGTGCTGAAATTAAACATTGCAAACGTAATTATTGAAAATGTGAGCAAAGCTACATGCCTGTTAAAACAGTTTTCAATAGCATAGTAGGTCCGTGACATCGTGTCACATTGGCCTACCATTCCTTGGCTTATGCTGAAACAAGGTAGAAAGTAAATTCACTCGAGCATTCTTTAAAACAAGTTCCGTTATTTGTTTCATGTGTCCTTGTCATGATCATATGACAGATTAGTAGGCTAAGTATTTAACACACCCTGAACTTTGCCATGTCAAAGTTTAGAAAAATATACAGTTTAACAATCAGGAGTCACTGTTGGGATGATTAAAAAGCTCAGGAGTCTGTGACTTTATCCTGCCAAAGAGAGTGATCATTACATTTGCATTTATTCATTTAGCTGACGCTTTTATCCAAAGCGACTTACAATTGCTATACATGTCATGCGCCTCTGGAGCAACTAGGGGTTAAGTGTCTTGCTGGGGAAACAATGGTGGGTTGGTCACAGTGGGGATTGAACCTGGGTTTCTCACACCAAAGGCAGGCGTCTTATCCATTACGCCATCACCACCCCAGCGGACAACGACAGTCCGCGAGTGCACCGGCAGCTCTGTCCCTCTCTGGTACAGGTTGTGTTACTAGTCCGGTCGCGCAGCGGCGATCGATGACTTCGTGAGGCAAAGCGGTCATTTTAGTGAAATAGCCTAAAGCAAAATACATTTATTTTTCCACTGAAGAAAAAACAGAAACTCAGTAGCTACTAGGCTACTCCCGCACTACGACCAATAATGCAGAAATTAGTAGGCTAAATCCAACAAAATGCAGCCCAAATACAGCACAATAGCAGTAACATACGGCAGTGGTATGGCACCTTTATTAACAGTGTTGGGAATGGCGCAATTACAGTAATGTATTGCTTTTTGCTGTAACGCAGTAATATAAGGCATTACTTTAAAAAAAATCTGTAATATTATACCCGTTACAATCTCAGTAGCAGCGTTACAGCACACTTTAAACACGAAATTAAGTGGTGTTTTTTTTTTAAATAATTCACAAACACTGAGAAACATTTCAGCAGCAGAAAAACAAATCCATGAGTAAAAGTGTAGCGTTATTTCCTGTTGCTGGAATCCGATGATTGAGATTGTAGTCCGGAGCTACTGGGAAGCTTCGCTCCTCTTAACAAGAAGATAGCTCCCCTGATGGATCATGTATAAATAGATTTCTATAGGCTGTGTGTTTATGCTTTAATTAATGACTTTCAGTGATTAGAGAGGCTGCTGTCAGTTCACCCTGACCCGATCCTGTCGAGTGTCGGGAGATTCAAATAATCAATGGCGTAGCAGCTGCTGTACCTCGTGCGTAAATGCGCTGGCGTCTTTCTTAATGGGGAGAGATTCATCCTATTTCACCCATCCAGCCCACCCCACCCACCTCGCTATTAATCAGAAGATTAATTTTTATGACAAAGAACCACCCGATCTGCGGATATAACTCTGCACATCAAACCCCCTAAGCAGCACATCTTACTGTCAGAATAATGCGCCCATTAAAGAGCAGTGAAAGTAACTCAAAAATAACACAAAAGTAGTGTAAAGCATTACAATTCAGAGACAGTAATGTAACTAATTACTCTCAAATGACAGTAATCTAATAATGTGTTACATTTTGGAAGTAACTTGCCCAACACTGGTAACAGAGGACAGAAAAACATTATCTAGACTGCCTAGACTGTTTTCATACACAGATAAACACGTAATTATACATAATAAATAAGTTTTCTTCCGTTTCATACCCAACTCACGGAAAAGCGAGCTCTGGTAGCCCACATGTAGGTTTCACTCCAAGTATCGGCAATCTTAAGCGCTAACAATTACACAAAAGGTGGACTTTGGCCGACATCTTACACCACTAAACTAACGCATTGGTATATTGTGCATAATAACTTGCAAGAACATAACAATAACATAACTATACATTATGTTCTCGCCAATGACAGCAGAAGCTATTCCAGGCAAAATAGCGTTGTTTACTTCCTGTATTTTCCCCTGCCCCTTGACCTCTCCAAGCAGCTGCTGTTTGAGCCAGTAATGCTATGCCCCTGCTGTCTAAATTTAACACCTGCAGCAGTCCCTTTATAGCAGACAATTGTATTTACAAAGGTTTAATTACCTAAATGTCCTGTATATTTAAGGTTTTTCAAGATCGTTTGTTAATTCTTTCAAAATCGTTGATTTTAGGAAAAAGGATATAAAGACACACACTCCTGTCTACATTAGTGGTGCTGAGGTGGAGCAGGTGAATAGTTTCAAGTTCCTGGGAATCAGCATCACAGAGAACCTGACATGTTCATGTCACATCCCACGCTGGTGAAGAAAGCTCAGAAACAACTATATTTCTTGAGGAAGCTTAAGAAGGCTAAATTCCCACGCCAAGATCTTGTCAGCTTTTACAGAGGAGCAATAGAAAGCATCCTGACTGGAAACACCATAAACTGGCATGGGATGTGCACGGCCCAGCACCGGAGGGCTTTACAGCGGGTGATTAAAAATGCTCAGAAGATCATTGGTACCCATCTCCCGAGCATCAGTGATATCGGTGAGGTGAAGTGCCTCACGTAGAACCCAAAGGATACTAAAGGACAGTACCCACCCAGCCACAGCCTGTTCACCCTGCTGAATGCTGGGAAGAGATATAGAAGTTTCAGCTGCCACACCACCACACTGCAGAGGAGCTTTTTCACCCAAGCTATCAGACTCTTAAACTCTAATTCATCCTCAGCACTGCTCCAGTGATGATAGTTTATTCCTGTTTACTATTTTCATTATTGCTTCTTCATTAATGTATACTGTATGCTATGTAGCAGAAGGGACTTACAAGGCTCAATTTCACACTATAACTTGTTATATTGTGACAATAAACCTACCTACCTACCTACCTTTTTCTTATATCATCTGGTTACAATTATTTAACTGTAAATAGCAGGGATATCAGACGCTGAGCCAGCAGTGAGAGATTTATGTTTGCAAAGGTAGGCTATGTGTATGTAGGTGGTCAAATAAAGAACTGTTGCAGCAAACTCTCTCCAGTATTGGAATTTGATGAGGCAGCTATCTCTGGGCTACACCTGCTACATTTGCAATTACATATTAGCCTATACAGTGCATCATCCGGAAAGTATTCACTGCGCTTTACTTTTTCCACATTTTGTTATGTTACAGCCTTATTCCAAAATGGATTAAATTCGTTATTTTCCTCAAAATTTTACAAACAATACCCCATAATGACTATGTGAAAGAAGTTTGTTTGAAATGATTACAAATGTATAAAAAATAATAAGCGAATAACTGACTAGCTTATTTGATTTACTTTTATTCAAACTTAGGGTGAGTTATACTATATACTATATATGGCAATAGCAGAGGGTGCTGTGATCGCCCTGTTGGCGCTGACATTGCCATAGCATAATCTGGAAGTTAAAATAAAAGTAAATCAAATAGTCTCTATCCATAGTTATTACCCAAGGAGTGCTTTAAGTAGGTGGTAGTGGGAGCAGGCACTGTGCACTCTCTGCTTTGGGGAGAAAAGCAGCTCCATTATGCATTCTCCTTTTATATACACTTATCTTGAGGCCACGAGATAGTATCTTGAGGCCACGAGATAGTATCTTGTGGCCACGAGATACTATCTTGAGGCCACAAGATAGTATCTTGAGGCCACGAGATAGTATCTTGAGGCCACAAGATAGTATCTTGAGGCCACGAGATACTATCTTGTGGCCACGAGATAGTGAGGCCACGAGATGGTATCTTGAGGCCACGAGATAGTATCTTGAGGCCACGAGATAGTATCTTGAGGCCACGAGATAGTATCTTGAGGCCACCAGATAGTATCTTGAGGCCACCAGATACTATCTTGTGGCCACGAGATAGTATCTTGAGGCCACGAGATAGTATCTTGAGGCCACGAGATAGTATCTTGAGGCCACGAGATACTATCTTGAGGCCACGAGATACTATCTTGTGGCCACGAGATACTATCTTGAGGCCACGAGATAGTTATATTAATTTTTTTTTACAAAGTGGGACTAGGGGGGCTCCGTAATTGAAGTTCTGTTTTTAGCAAAAAAATGATAGATTACCAGAATGACATTGTGCTCTCATACTCCCTCATATATATCGTACCTCATACTTACTGTCAGCAACTCATATAGCTGTGCATCACACAACTCGCCCGTCATCCTCTTTATCTTCTTTGGTCTCCGGTCTGTCTCACACACATTTAATTCTCCATTGGCCCATTGCACAAATTCGTCTGTTGCTGCCTTTACCTCCTTAAAATCCCTTGCATATTTTTTCATATTATCCTGTGTGCTAGTGACAAAGCGATGGATCGAGAGCAAATACTTAGAAAGTGGAGTTGTTAGTTAGAACATATAAACGTCTGGGCAGTGACGATGGTTTGGTGTTTCAGCAGAGTCTCTGCATAAGCATCAGCCTTTGCACGCACCGTCGGCTTCGTGTTATCTTTCTCGCTCAGGGCCTTGAGTGTTAAAACAAGATCAATTTAAAGATATCCCTCTGAATCCTCAAACTTCCCAAACACTTCTGTCATTGCAGCATCTTTAGCCCACCATCAGGTTTTGTCAGTTGGTGACAGCAGCCTGTACCACACATCGCTCAAATCCCATGCATTCATCCTTTGATATGAATCTCGCAGGAAAACAGCAATGACGTTTAACAAATAAAAAGTGATGTGTTCAATAGAATGCCACTATACTGTCCATTATTACAAAATTTAGTACATGGTCATAACACCATATGTGTACCTGTGCTGGTGAATGAGCTGACAGAAGCGTGAAAATCATCTATGTTCCTCGTGTATGTTGGCAGCTCCATCTGTGGAATTACCAACACATTCAACTATATTAAGTTCCATTTTCTCCAGGACAAATTTAAGCAAATCAACAAAACCCTGACCTGTAGACGACGAAGTAAAATCAGTCTGCCCTGTATCTTCACATTCATCACATAGGGAATTATTACTTAACACTGGTCTTTAGATGTTATGTCTTGTGTTGTATCGATTTGTATCGAATACATCCTGGCCTCTAACCTCAACCGCAACGTTTCTCTAATGAGACGTTCAATAGCTTCTATGACCATGTTTACCGTTGTCCTGGATAGGAAAGCTCTGGGCTATAGCTGGTGTTTCAACTTTGACGAGAGCCATAGGAATCCATTAGTACACTGAATATGACACTTTCAGATTGCATATCTGCTTAAAAGACCAGCCAGCAACACACAGCAGCATACTATCCACAGTATGGCTGAATGAATGATTGCATTTGCGATATTATCGCGATATGATAAAATAAGATTTTCTATTCGCAAAGGCTTCAATTACACTCTGGTCACATGACAGGCTGGAGTAAACCAGTCTGCAGAGGAAGCATCAACTTCGCATGTAACGCTGTATCTTGACTTGTTGTACAACGGCCTTCAGCTTGACAGAAGCTGACACTACAGAAACTTTAGTGTCACACAGGGAATGAAAGTAGCACCCGAACCGGCAGGAAATTGGTGGTGAAATCTTTGGGCCATCCGCCGCTGTGGTATATGTTGTCCACATGTTGTCTAGACCTGTCAGACCTAGCGCAGGGTGTGGACTGCTTCTGTTTATCCTACTTTTTGGAGTCAGCTTGGACACGTTCCAAACATGCGCAGTAAATCGGTCGGTGCCCCGGTAGCCACCGTTTTTTTGTGTGGAGGTCAGTGGTCACAAAAAACAGGAGGCAGGTGGACGTCCACACAGACCATGGAAAGCAGTGAAGCCAGTTTTGGACCAATAAAATCCTACTACAGGGCTACTTCCCATCAGCACCAGCGGCTACTGCGCATGATCGTGCAGCATAATCGTGGTCTAATGAGATAAAGTGACGGCAGAAACACCCTAATTCTGGTAGCTGCGCCAGCAGAAAGTTTCATGGCTCAGTGTGTTTAATCAGCCCACCTGCCAAACAGCAATGCAGCATCTCTGATGGCCGAATAGTTTTTAGATTGCCCAGAGTTTTATAATCAAAGTTACATCTCTCATATGCAACGGGGTGTCATGGGGCTTTTACGTCATTTTGGGGCTTTAATGGAACCGTCCGTTCAGGCTTTGGTCAGCTTCAGTATTTCAACTGTGGCTTACACCCTTGGTACTCACAGACACGGAAAAGTATCAGAGGCTGTGGGGGAACTGCGGTGTTGTCAGAGAATTACTAAGCTTGTCTATTAAACACGAGAGGCATCACTTGGTTTTATTTTCGTTGGCCAACTTTTGAATTAAACATCAAACTGAGTGTTTTTTGTTTGCTTACTGGGATACAGAAAGATGGACTAGGAGATTTGAACTGAGAAAAGGACTCATTGATTGGTGGTTGAACTGTGGGTTTTGTATTGAGCGCTTACTGTATAACACACTTTGGTGAGTTAGTTGTTCTTGTGGTCTGTAGGTAGACCGACCTGATGATATATATTATTTAATGCCATGACTTGACTCAAATTAATCTTTCTCGTATTAAAATCTCATATTTCGTCTCCACCATTGCTCATAATAATTCATGCATCACCTAATTTCATCATAATACAGGCCTGACCCACAAGAAAGAACAGAGTATGTTTAATCTAATATTTTGTTAGTCACACTATACACTGACTTACTGCCTGTCCGTTTTGAATAATACAGAAGGTAAAGAGCTTAAAAATCAATTGAATTAAACTGCAATTACATCATTTTCCATAATCGTTCAGCCCTAATCCACAGTTGCCTTGCTTTATGACCCACTGGTGGGAGATGGTGGGTGTTGCCCCTTTCCAGCTCATTGGGATAAATCTTGCAAATCTGGACATCAGATTGTCAGATGTTATGTGCCTGCTGACTTTGGAGAAGTCCTGGCCAAAGAGCTACACCACTTTGATGCAAACACACATGGCTATGGCCAGTGTTCATACCCAAGACATGTAAATGATAATGGAAGTGTTCATTGTCTTCTGGTTATGGGAACATGCAGAGTAGCTTCCCTCAAACTCCGGCTGGGACTTTGACTAGACCTACAGCAGCGACCCAAAATACTTCTCAGTTGCTTCCATCACTGTTTAAGCTGCCCCCCTTCTCCATTGGCTGTGGAGAAGGGGTAGAAGGAGGCTGAGACTCCTAAATTCATCCTCCGTACTCCACCATGCTAAACAGTTTTATTTCTGACTTATTTATCCACCCATTTAGTGTATATCATTTTAGAATTTTTGAACATTTGCTTTGTCAGTAGGTTAAAGTGAACTACAAACTTAATGTCATCATTTAGTTCAACATTATAAAATTGGCGTGAATTCTGCATTACTTTTGTTGTACCACACTTTCCATTTTGGTTTTACCCTCCTCAGAAAGGTGTAGAATTTTGTTGTTGAGGTGGCACAGTCATCCACTAATCAGACATCTGAAGTGTCCTTGGGAAAGACAAAGAATGAACTCCAAATTGCTCCTGAAGGCTCTAACATCAGTGTGTGAATGAGGGTAAATGTGACATAGTTTAAAGTAATTCAAGTGGTCGAAAGACTAGAAAGGTGCTGTATAAGTCCATATACCAAGTTTCACACACAAACTGAAAATTTGTGACTGGGAAAAACTAGAATAAGTAACTTTATTAAAACATTAAGTCACTCAAATAGGCATAATGTAACACTGATATCAGATAAACATAAAAATTCTTCTATACATGTCTCCAAAACAGGATTTGCTTTAAATGAGTCTATTAAAGAGTTCACAGAGAGCATTACATCTGCATCCGTCAGTGTGGGATGTTAGAAGAAGTCTGCCGCAGAGGGTCGCCGTTTAGGTGTACTCTTTGCAGTATTTGAATTGGTCTTCCTGTAGCTGTTGGGGGTTGTTTTGATGCTGGCAGAAGGTGGTGTAGGTGGAGACTTTAAGACCCCAAACCTGGGTTTCTGTTTCGGGTCAAAGGGCACTCGCGACGACCCATCTGGACTCACCAGCAGGCTGCGATCAGTCTTCCTAAACTCTGCAGCATGACATGGAAAAATGAAAAAAGGTACAAGCAGCACTGTTACATAATCTTCATCAGCAAAAACAACTGTTAAGACAGTAATGACAGCATTACATTAGACTGCTGCAGAAACACTACTAAGCTGAGAGTCTAAGTTCTCACCACACGGCCCCTTCAGTTGCTGTCCTGGAATTTTCCAAAGCGAAATGTAATGACAGAAATCTGCAATAGTAATTTCCTCTTTTCAGAGTACTTAAAGGATTTCTGGTCCATAGGGGCTTAAAAATGTTCATCAGACATAAATAGCTACTAAATGGACTTTGTTGTGGAATATTTCTCAAAACCACTATTAAAAAAGATCCATGTCAGCATCTGTAGTATGTGGGACTACTACTCTTGACTTTCTCAGGTGTTTCTAACTAAGACACATGCAGCTATTTCAGAACGCTGCTGCTCAATTTCTAATAAAACCTAGGAAAACTTGGGCAGTGGTGGCACAAAGGTTAGAGAAGCGAAGCTTGGGACCGGGAGGTCTCTGGTTCAATCCCTGAGACTTCCTCTAAATGAAGCTTCCCTGAATAAATAAAGGTTAAAAAGAATCTTGCTTCAGACTGGGGAAATGAAAAAGCGTCTGTATGTTGATGGATGTGGATCACACACCGGAACTTCTGTAATGTGAGTATGAGAAACAGTTGCTGCAGAATCCATTTGTTGAAGAGAGAAAAAAAACTGTCCTGAGGTGGGATTGAAAACACAATCTTAAAGAAGAAAGTCCAGCAGTTTACCAACCGAGCTAACCAAAACACTGCAACAATGACTTAGTATTATGTGTTATGTTCACACCCACCATCTAACAGCTGAAAAAATCTGCTCTGATGCAAAACTCACAAGTGATGAGTGTCTGCACTGCCTGAATTCTACTAGAAGAAGAACGTAGTGACGAAATGCCTCGATAGAGCTATCACTTTTGGGCTACTGTAGAAACACGTCAGCCTCCATGTAAGGGGGACCCACCGTTATGTAGATAGAAATGGCTCATTCTAAGGTAATAAACACAACAGTTCATTTACGTAAGGTCTTTACACAGCATTGAAAACGTAGTCATTTATATTATGTTGCATTTCTGTCTATAGATCCTCAGAACTATTACACACTAGACCTTTAAAGGTTATTTATTTACAATTGAACAATTAGGTAGGAGGTTTAAGTTTTTAATTTGTTCTAGGGCTGCAAAGACAAATTATTGTTACATTACGTTTCTGACAATTTGCGTTGCGTTTCACTTGGTCAGTGGCATTATATCACTTTTGCACATGCATCGGTGTTGTGGTGGTTGTCATTTGTTAACTTTTTATCCCTATTTTAATGATACTTTTTCCATCTTTGTTGTTTTTAACCATATATTTTAAGTGGATGAAGGATTTTGGTCATAGGACGTCTGGATCTGGGCCTCTGTGGGACGTCCTTTGTCTGTCGGACAGCATCAGACAATCTCTGATTTTAAACAGCTTTTTTCAGTGTTTTTTCCAGATTAGCCAGGTCCGTTTGGAGAAGAGGAGCCTGCTGTGGATAATTCGGCATTTGATAAAAAAACACTCCTTATGATGAACACTGAAGGAATTCCCAACAAGGAAAAGCTGACTGCAGTGATGCAGGCAATGGTAGTGGAGACAACTCCCAAGACCCCACGCTCACAGCGTCAAAGTCTTTTTTTATTGTTATGATGTGAGAGACCCCTATCTGTAACATACTGTGCATTTTCATTCCGTCGGACACAATCTACTCTGAACACTTCTGTCATCTTTTGACTAAATAAACAAGTGATGCTATTTTTATTATATCATATTACATCCAATTTCTTACCAGCGGTCTTATTATTCTTGAGACCAAAGGTCACCTTCTTGGATTCTGATTTGGGGGTTTGACTCTTCTGTGAAATACAAACACAGAAAATAAGTCACACTGGTGCATTCAGTACAACATACTGTATTTACCATCAGAGAACAAATCATGTTTTCTCTTAGTTCTTCACAGATTCTACACTTACATTCCATCATTAACACACCAAAACATATCAATTCAATATTTTGACAGTAAAAGTAACGGAATACATTTCCATTCAAACAACTCAAAAATGTCCTTTGGCCATGAGAAACCTGTAACCTGTATGTCGGAGGGAGCTTACCTACGCAGATTTAACTCGGGGTTGTCAAGTTAACTTAGGGTTGATAAACTGACTGTTAAGTGGTACTACGGCAGTGAATAAAATGTTAGTTAATCAAGTCAGTGTTAACTTCACTGGAGCTGGTGCGCGTTCACTTAAAAGGGGCAGGTTCAGCCACGCAGGCAGAGTTTTTTCACAATGTCGCAGCTCTGCATTTTCCCCAGAAGAATACCTGATGATAGTGATATAAATTTAAATAAACATTCATGGCAAAATCTAACACCGTGGCTGCCACCAAAGCCAGGGGGGCTTGTTGGAAGTGCATTGTGTTCACTTTTGCCGGCTGAGCAGCTAAATTCTGGTTTAGCGCTCCGCTAACGTGAATGAGGGTAAAATTGTGTACGGCTGGTATAGACTTTTCAAATGTTATCGACCGAATGGCTCACATTCTGACAGTAAAACGAGTCATTTTGCTCGGGTTGTGACGGTCAAAGAAATTGATCCACTATGTTACATCAGCAGCGACGGCGCAGGTGAAGGGCGGAGGGTAGGGGGCTACGCAGAGGCTACACTGTCGATTCAACACAGAAGTATAAATTGCACTTCGTGTGATTGCAATTGTGATGTTTAGTGAAGCCAAACAATGAACAGATATCCTGGTATATTGAACCTGCATGGTAGTCCAGGTAGTCCATGGTAGTCCTAAGAAATTGTGGTGAAAGTCATCCGTCTCATGAGTGTTAGTTATAATCAATATCACTGTCTCCTGTGAGTGAAACAGTTTGTTTCACTCACATGTAACTGTGAGCCAATATGGCGGTGGAGAGCCATCCAATTTTAACTACTAGCTAAAGTTAAGCAGCAGATGCGACAGAGAGCACCAGCACAGGATGTGTCCAGTGCTATGAAGGATGTAGATCTTACCCAATGGCTTCATTCAACTCCGTAAACTACAAAATCTTCGAATTGCAAATCCAAATGGGAGTTACATACGTTACTACAGTTCTATGAATTTTGTATGACTGCCAGAGACATGGTTTTCCAGTCTGGCAGTCCTGGTGAATGAAACAGAACCTTCCACCAAGATTTTTTTCAAGATTCATTTTTCTGACATCTAGTACAGTGGCTCCCAAATATTTGGCTCGTTGCCTTTAAAATGTGGAGTATGACTATTTGGTGGTCTGCAGAATATAATTATATGTAGCATAATTTTTGTTAATTCAATTCAATTAGCTTTATTGGCATGACTGTGAAACAATATTGCCAAAGCAAACAACATAACAACAATAAACCCCATACATTTTATTAAAGAATTAATTAACTATCCTATTAGTCGTTTAGTAACCTCTAAGGTTTATCTTTGGATACACGTCACAGAGCTTTGTTGTAATGTGTGGGAACCAACTATTTAATGTTCATCACTTTTACCTTCTTGCTGGACAGCGGGGTGCTGGAGCTTCCCTTGATTTTGCAAAAGAGTGGTGTGGGGACAGCGGCACTGCTCTGAAAGGTAATAAAGTCAGAAGGCGACCCAGAGGAAGTCTTCGCCTTCTTTTGTGACTTTTTAGTGCTCAGAGGTGTGGACGGCTCCAAAACATCCTGAAATGGAAAAAAATCAGTTTGGAAGTTAATTATTTCTCAGTGCTTTCACACAGCCTGTTATTGTCTAATCTCATCTGAACTATTTAACCTCAAACACTCACAGTGCCAAGTTTTGCCTTCTTGGCCACAGTCTCTTCTGCATGGCCATTGATTGATGCAGCTTCTTGTGCAGCCGCCTCCAGTTCATCGGCCTCAAACTCAAACGTCACAGGGACCTTTCTCTTCTTCTTCTTGGCCGGTTTCCTTGAGGAAGAGAACACCTCCCTTCCATCCAGTGGGAGCTCTGCATTTACACTTCCAAGCAGCTGATCTTTGATGTCATCCACCTGGGCTGGTGTCAGAGTCTTTTTCTTCTTCTTTGCTGGTGTTGTGACGGTGCTTTCAAACAGCAGTTTCTCAGCATCTCCCACCTGAGGCGTTTCCACAGCTGCTCCTTCCTCTTCAACTGTAATCTTAGAATCTTTTTGAGTCTTTTTTCTTGTCATCTTCAGTGGGGTTACAGTAGTTTCATCTGCAGCAGTTAACGCTATGAGTGTCGTATCCTCCTGCTTTCCCCTTTTCTTTGTCTTCTTTTTCAGTGGCACTGCGGTGATATCTTGTGATGCTTCCTCACCAGCTGATGTGATTTCAGCGTCAGTGTATCTTCCCTCTACCTCCAACTGTGCGTCAGCCACAATCTTTTGTGCTACATCAGCCTTGAGGTTCTTTTTCTTTCTCTTGTTGACTGGAATTGTAGAATCAGTCAGCTCAAGTCTGATGGTTGGGACTTCTGCTGCTGAATCCTCACAAGATACTGAGGTGAAATCTGATTCTGCGCTCACACCATTAACCTGTGATTCACCATCAACCTCCTCAAGATTCTTCTTAGCCTTCGGGCCCTTCTTCTTCTTCTTGGCAGGGGTTATAGCATCAGTCTCAGGTGCTGTCATGTTTCTTTCTGCTGACTGCTCACTACTTACTGGTGTAATCTCTGTTTCTGCATTAAGCTGTGATTCAGCCATGACTGCCAGCCCATCTGTTTGTAATTTAGCCTTCAGGCCCTTCTTTTTTTTCTTCTGCCCTGAGACTGGAGCACTGGATTCAGAGGACATCTTCGGCTCTTTTCTAACAGGAGTCTTCTGCTCCCCTGCTGCCTCTGTGACCTCACAAGTCCCCTTTGTTAAATTCTTCTTTGATAACTTTTCCGATGGGTCCTTGTTGTCGGTTGTGCAGGGAGTAGGAAGGCTGGTTTCTTCTGTGATGGAATCTGAAAGCTGTTTGTTGGGGAGCAGCGTTTCTGACCGACTCTCTGGAGTAGCTTCCTCTGTGACTTTTTCAAATGGGGTGGAGCTGTGCATCTGCGCATCCTTTCCTAAACCTTGTGAACACAGACCTCCGTCAGTCTCTCCAATTGAACTTTGAGACACAATCTGCTCCTGTCCGGCATTTTCCTCACCACCTGCATTTCCACCTTGCCTTGCTTTTTTTTTCTTCTTCTTCCGCTTTTTCTTTGCTGTTGGGTCAGCTGGTTCATTGTCATCTTTTCCCAGGTCCTTATTTTGGTTGTTGGGTGTGGATGTCTCCTTTTTCTTGCCTGCATTAGCAGAGACACATATCAGTTTCTCATCACACAAACAATGTTTCATCTTTAAAAGAAAGCTTTCACAAGACAAAATGAAGACATGGATGATATTTAAACAGACAAGATATAGGACATTTACCAGCTAGTAATATGTTGTAATTTCTCATTGTGATGACAACTCTAGTTGGTCACTGTTGTGAAGGAGTTTAGGGCTACTATGACACAGGTTTCCCCAGGTCATGACAGGGTCAACTGCAGAGCTAAAGGAAGCCAAAGGTCCCTGCAAGACTGTGGGCTGACTGTCTCTCCGGTTGACTGACTGACACAGCTGCCTTGATAATGATGTACTGTTATCCTTTTGTTAGGTAAGGTCGGGATTATCTTTATTTGGTTCCATTACAGACAGACTATGGAGAAAAGGTTGCATGTGGCTCGAATGACACACAGCCTGTCTTGATGGGAACCAACAGACTCTTCAAACGTGTATAGAGGGGTGAACAATAACCTTATTTGGACACTTAAGTGAATCAAATTTGGTGTTGGTGTTGTGTTTCTGAAGCTCATCACTTTATTTCCAACAACTGTAAAAATGTATAAATCTCTCCTTAACCTAATTGAGTTTGCTCTGAATCAAGAGCCCTACATGTAATGACATACAATTAAAGAGCTACTTTGCGATTCTTATCCAATACACTTTGTTAAATTCAGCAAATACTTCCTCATGGTTTGGTAGCTCTCCGTTTTTCGTGTGCTCGGAAAATATATAACTGTATAATATATCACACTGTTATATAAATCCATATGCAGGGCCCAGGCAATAATTATCAGCGATTGCCATACAATCTAATTACATAGCCACATCATACTCTATGCAGTAACAGACTGACTTTAAGTGGCAGGTCCACCCGGACCTCTATGCTGACTGGTCCAAGCTGGTAACGTTTTTATAGCCTCCAATGACAGACATTCTGACTGGTTAAAATCAGTGGAGTACTTTGTAGTAAATCCAACAGGTCCTTGTCAAGAATAAAGTATCCAGTCAGAATAGTTTTTAGTATTGAAATATTCAAGGCTCCCTGAGCCTAGTTTGATTATTGTTAATAATCAAACACATTTTTGTGTGCTTGCACTTACATTATTCTGCAGAGAAGTTCAGAGTCTGACTAGAGAACGCCGTTCTCAATTCATGAAAGTTTCTCTGTTCTCACCTTAAATCTCAGTTTAACACTTTTACCTGTAAGATTTACATTTTAATGCCTAAACCCAACATTACTAATGACTAAATAATATTACAGAAAATACAGTCTAGACCTGCTCTGTATGAAAGGTGCAATGATAACTGTTAGAAATTGGAGTTATAGAAATAAAACTGAACTGAATTAAAGAGTTAGTTGATGAGAAGATCAACTCCAAGTTTTCATCGGTTAGTCGAAGAAAAAAAACAAACTCAACTTCAAACTATTCGGGAACTGCACCTTGTCGTTACGTCTGGGACTAAAGTATCAGGGAATGTTCCAACACCTTTTCTTCTGTAACACAGAGGTCACTTCAGCGCACACTGCTCATGGACTATTATTATACTTTCACACTGACTGTAGGTTGTGCCATTAGCTAGTTAGCTCATTTAGCGGTCCTATTAGGTGACTCTGTCCAGACTGGGAGCTCAGAACATCGGTGGAGTAGACCACTGGCACAGGAACTTTGGACCACCAGAAGGAAGAGGTATTCAGGTGCGGGGGAGAGACCTAGCAGGAAAGTGTTGTGTAATATTGACTGTCTTAATGTTTTAAGTACAGGAGAAAGATACCGTATTGTGTATTTTAAGCCACTTTTGTTTAAAGCACTCTATGTGAGCTCTAACAAACACTTAACATAATGTCTTCATGTTTTATATGGTTTTGATGCGTTTTGAGGTTTAAGCCACTGTCACGTTATGGTGATTTCTTCTCTGTACAATTTTTCTCTCCTTGTGAGCCTCTTATAATGAGCTTACATTCCTGAGTGCCTTTTGAAGTAGGTAAGAATCCAGGTGCAAGGAGAAATGTAGGCAGGTTTTGTCCCGGCATGAGTGTTAGTGTCAGCCAAAGTGTAAAGATTGCCGATGAGAACTAATGAGCGATTAGCTCCAAGTAACCCAGGTTGAGCCAGTTGCTCTGAGGGAAACCACCTAACTGTGTGAAGTGTATTGTATAACAGAGAATGTTGGGTTGAAGTGAAATAAGTAACACAATTTGTTAAACAACATGTAAAATTAAAACATGGAAAAATGCCACTCAGGGCTCTACAGTGAGAACACTTTGCTCACATATGCCTCTAAAAAATGTGCGAACCGGGAAAATGATTTAGGAGCACAATGTGCAATCAGATCAGATTTTGCATTTTTTGTTTTCAACTCTTAACGACTTAATAATAAACTGTCATTTCAGTTGGTCAGTTGGATCTGTATGTTTGTGTTTCATTTCCATATTAATATATGTGCAAGTCACGACTGGGTCAGAAGCACCTGACCTTTGTTGTTCAAGTCAGCTGTTAGCCACAAAGCTAAGGAAAGAGCGGGGAACGAAGGAGAGCATTGTTTCGACAGTTCTAAGTATTGCCATTAGGCCTACTGTGTCACACTGAGATGCAAAGAACATTGTTGTCTGTTGTTAACTTTGTGTGACCAGCAAAAAACTTTCAACAGCAAACAATTCTACATGTAATGTACTGAAGCATCTGCGTGAAACTCCGCTACTGCCTGTGATGCATCCACTCGCAAGAGAGAGTGGCACTGAATAGTTCTGAAGGTGAAAAACAGTAACCTTAGTTCAAAAGTCAAGAGAGACTGTGGCTCCGTTCAGACTGCAGGCCTTAAAGCTCAATTCCAATTTTTTTTTTCGCAAACAAACATTTTGTTTTGTTTGACAGTTCACATTCTAGTTTAAATGTGGCCCGTATCAGCCTCCAGTTTGAACTGTCCACGACCTGAAAGTGACCCGCATGCGCAGAAGAATAACACGACATCACACGCAGCAGCTGTTGGCTACAGAAGTAAACAAGGAGCAACAGAGGTTAGCTTCAGTTAGCTCACAGGAGACTCCCGTTTTTCATTGTCCTCTCACAGGTCACATTTCTCCCCAAAGTGTTTACAACTTTCAGTTCTTTACTTTACGGTGTCTGGCGCTGGACAATGCAACCGCCCCACAACTCATTACCTCCCTCTCTCTCTCCCCACTGTCCAATCCAAACTGGACAAGATCAGATTCCATGTGACTTGGCCTGTTCACACTGAAATGATCAGGACTGGTCACATGGGGAAAAAAAAACCAAAACAAAAAAACAAATCAGACTTGAGTGACTTTGGCCTGCAGTATGAACGTAGCCTTTGTTTTTATTTATCTCAGCCAGTGGCATTAAGAAATGTTAATGCTATTATTTAAAAAGTCGGAGGAGACTTGCTTTGTTTTTTTAAATCATTTTTTAAACATATCCATAGACTATATCGTACAGCCTCATCAAGTCTGAGAGGCTGCATTGATTTCAGTTTGGCTGGTTGTTCACTCCTAAGGTTAATTATTGTTCCACAAACATGGATTCATTTCTTAACCACATGGCCCCTAGCACGTTTTTGTTTTCTTTTTTTTTTTCTTTTTTTTTTTTTAGGAAAAACGCCTAAAATAACATACCCAAAATAAATCAGTAATATCTCCTCAACCATCAGGCCTAGATGCATAATTTTGGTCTCCTTTGAAATGTCAGAAGCAAAGGAATATAAATCCATTGTATATTAATTAACATATTTATTTTACCATTACAGACTACATGGAGATTAAATACAGAAAAATATGATATTTTCATTCTCGCCTGGTAAAAAAAGCTATATTTTAATGCAATAAACCATTAAAACCATCATAAGGTAGATTATAATCCACCTGAAACTGCAACTGTAAAATTGATGAAAAGAAACTGATATACAACAGTTATTACACAATTTTAAAAATATACCTGGCGAATGTCCATATTTTGGCAATATTTACTGTTAATATGTTCACTTTTATTAGGAGTTATCTTTAAAATACTATTTCTCTCCATACAACCACATTCTAAATAACATAAAGCTTCCAAAACATTGAAATGTTGATAAAACCAGTCATTACAGATGATCAAACGCACTCCCATGCTTTAAAGGCCCACAGCTTGAGAACAGAACATCCTACAGGGCTGGAACCGTCAGTCTCTCCTCTAAAAATCGCTATATTGCACGAGGTTGTAGCTCCTACGGTTCGCCAGCAGAGACCGACAAAGTCCGCCTCTGCCAAACAAGCTCTTCTTCTATGAGAGAATTTGAGGTAGAAGCGAAACTTAAATGGACTTAAAAGGGACTAAGCGAAACGGTCTATGCGGACACGAATCGCCGCATTTTCTGGATGGAAACCAGCTATAACATCGCAAATAGATTACGGACCCGATACCGGGGCATCTCGGGACGAAGTTTAAACAAGCTGCTGAACAGGTTTTCTATCACTTTTTATGGTGGTGTGGGGGGTTGAAAGTAATAGTAAACTAGCAAGTAAAGTAACTACTTACTTTTAATACCCAGTAAGTAGTAAAGTAATATTATCACTTTTAGTAAAAGTAGTATAATAATAAGTAAAAGTAACACATTACAAAAAAACTTGCCCAACACTACAAATACAGCACAGACTGATATGTCACCAAGACAGACTGCAGCTTTCTGCCCCCTAGTTACACTACATGTACATAATTATCTGACTGCAACTTATTCTTCAACTGCACGATTTCAAATATGTATATTTATACTCCAACTGTATATATCTAGATATTTATATTCTCCTACTTTTTTAAACGTTGTATATTTATATTTACCACTCTACATGCTCCGCACACTCATATTTTTATTTTATATAGCCAATAACTCGTATTTCTACAGTGTTTTTGTTTCTGTTATATTTTTAAGCTGTGAGAGTTATTTCGTACTACAGTGTACTGTGGAATGACAAAGAAATCTTGACTCTTGACATTTGTAGGAGGTACTGTATGATGTTCTCCAGTCATTAGTCACCACAGAAGTTAACACTGCATCTCCTGGTATTAATACCTACTCCGAGGGTAGAGACTTCGGCGCTGTTACATAAATACAAACAATCTATTTACAAAATAAATATGCTTTAGTTTCACTGTCATCATGGTCTATAATTCCTTGCACAAAAAGTGAGGAGAATTCATATTTCAGTTCAACTTTAATAAACTGTTCCTAACAAGAAGGGGTGGGTGATATGGTGTAACAGTAAAATGATTTCATGGTAATAGATCACATGAGAATCCAGCTGTCAACCGTTACATAACCTGCCACCTTAAAATACAGGGACTAAGCTGTGATTCCTCAAGACTGACTGATTTGGGTGGTGTGAACATTCAGTTCACAACCATAAATGAAAAGAATAAAAAACAAAATTATGGCAACGACTCACTGTTTCAGGAGCTGAAACCTCCTGCCTGCATGGACACAACATCACTTACCTTTACTTTTCTTGGCTGCCGGCGCCTCCTCAACATCCTTCTCCACCTGACCACCACTTCTCTTTATCCTCTTCCTGCTGCCAAACATTTCATCATCCTCATCAGTGGAGACCTCCTCTGGATAGTCATCCTGAGGAAAGACACCTGAGAGGAAATCCAAGCAGGCAGAGTGAAAAAAGGACAAGGCCAAAGAACAATGATCCTGTTTTCATCAATATGAAACCAAGTGAAGAAAGACGTTTTGATCATCGTTCATCAGCTCCTACCTTCACTGAGGTCACGTAGCCTGTGATACACAAAACAAGGTGAGAGACAAGTATGAAAAACTATTAGTTTCAATTCACAGAGATCATTCATGGTGCAGATCAAATACCACATTAATGAAACAAAACAAAAAATCAATGGCTTTCTTTGGGTGACAATGAGCTTATGCTCAAAATATTGCTGAAGATGACATGTTTTGACAGGAGCTGGTTTGGAATTGGAACAAAGCTGGAGCATGGATCTCAGCTAGCTTGAAAAAGTACAGAATATATTGTTAAGTAGAATTATTTCTAGAATTAGTTGATACTAATATTTTGTAAGCCGTAATCATCAAGAAAAAAAACAAAAAAAGTCTTAAAATATTTCACTTTGTGTAATGAATCTGGAATATATGGAAGTTTCAAATACTGTACATCTCCATCACTATCAAATATAAATCCAAGCACGCCATTTCTATCTTCTTTATAATTGTTCATGGAACAGTGTGTAACTAGTATGTGGATTTACAGGGAATCTGGCCAATGAGGCTGATTCTGATTAACAGCACAGTTAATGTAATTAATATCCTCTTATTCTGAAGATGGAATCTATTAGATAAACAATAACTTCCCTCATAATGCACGCTTTCATCTAGAGATAAAAATACTCTTTATATCAGATCACACAGCACGAGCACTCCATGGAGCCGGGCCTAAAATAGGACCCAAGTTGTAATGAAGCACAACTAGCCTTAAATTAAACAGACCTTTAATCTTAAATCCCAAAAAGGAAACTTTGCAAACACTGGTAAATAACAAACATGGCACACAGGCTTTTCAGTGGTATGGTTCACACAAACACACAGTCTAGTGTTGGAGCATCTACTCACACTTTGATGATTTTGTAGAGTCTCTGTCTGTTGTGGCTGGGCGTGCTGCTCCGACTGGCTAACTCAAACAGCTTGGCTGCCAGGGCCGCATAGTCAAACTACAAACACACACAAACGCCTCATTAGAAAGAAAACTAATTCATTAAAATTAAAGTGTTTGAGCCAAACTGATGAGTGAAAATGAAATACATTTGTTCTAATTAATTCTTAGAAACCAAAACAATTTTGTTGTCTCTCATCTATGACGAGTGGCACAGTAACCAACCCTTATTCAGCTGCTACACTTCCTGCTGCAAATTCCTTAAAGCTTTTGCATTTTACAGAATACTTTGGATTACTGCAAGCCATTTTTAAAATCATGAGATCCAGAGGGAGGGGGGGCCACAATGGTGAAAGCTGTCGCCCCAGGTACGAGTTGGCAGCCCTGCTGATATGGTGTTGATGTGTCTTCAAAAATGAGGTTGATGCCTAAGTTAACAGGCGTAGCCTATAATATGTATATGTTGCTCTGATGTGTCCTTATGGCGTTTATTACATTAATTCATTTAGCTGAAGCTTTTAACCAAAGCAACAGCTGCTATACATTTCGAGGCCACACGCCTCTGGAGCAACTAGGGGTTAGTTGTCGTGCTCAGAAACACATTGGTGGATGTGTCACAGTGGGAAATGAAGCCAGGTCTCACGCTAAAGGAATGTGCCTTATCCTCTGCGCCATTGCTGCAGTTTTAGCCTTATTCTTTCAACTCGGCTATGTGTTGGCCTGTCCACATTAAAAGCCTCGGGCACTGAATAAGTGGTCCTTAGAACTCCCTTTGAAGAACTTCAAAAATCTGATTAATTTAACGCACCCAAAATTGTTCCAAACATTGTTCTAAATTATATTTATAAAGCAACCAAACAAAAAATCTGTTCATGCCATAAAATGAGCTCAAATAGTGTTGAAAGACTGAATCTCAACATTTACTGAAAACTCACCTCACAACCTGCAGCCACATGGCAAAAGGTACATGATCACTACTAACTTAAAACAAATTCATATTAAACTTCATTTTAACAGGCCTACCAAACTGTATGCTCATAATGTTCAGGCCCACATAAGAAAATTAAAAAAAGTATACAATACATTTCCAAACGTAGTCCTATGGTTGGGTATCGTTTAAAATTTTATGATTCCAGAACCAAAACCAGTACCCTTAGGCAAGGATTATACTTTCCACGTCCACGAGTATGTGAGGGTCCGCGTGACGGAAAAATCGTCATCAGAGGGGGTACATGGACCTGACCGCGCAGCGACTTGCACTGCAGGGGCAACAACTGATCTACTGTGCATGTGTGGAACGTGTCCGCCAAGCTGACTGCTGACGGTTGTATAAACAGAAGTAGTCTACAGGGTCTGCAGCTGTCCATGTCCGCATCCGCTCCCGAGTATATTCAAGGCTTAAAAGTGACACCAATCCCAAAACTAACAGTACTTCATTCAATGCCTTGTGTAAAATGCCACTTGTTGAAGCCGTAGTAGTTGATTGGTAGCCTATTATTTATACTACATGTACATAACAGCCCCTCCACCTTCGGCTGCGGGCCAAAGGAGGGGCTGTTAAAATCACATGTGACGTGGACTTACAAGTTGGTGCAGGCACACAAAGAAAGAAAAGCACGCCCTTCTCTTTTGGTGTGTCGCTTGAGTTTTTACCTGCAAGTAAAACCATACAAATAGTATTTTTGCTGCGATCTGGTTACAAAAAAGTATCGAATGATGAACTGGTTTGACTGAAGACGTTTCGATACAACTCGATACTGAGCTGTTTCGGTCGATACCTTAAAAGGTATGGAGTAGTGATATCTAACCCTAGTAAGTACATTTACTGTCACATCTTAAACGCCTACAACTAGTAGCCTACTAGGATGATATCACGATACAAAAGCTTCTCCGCATCACCGCGGCAAAAACAAAAGCACGCTATGGACAGTGATATCATTCGCTCCTCTCTCTCTCTCCCTCTGAGTGCAACCTCATCCCATTAATGCATGTTACTAACTCGACTTCTTCCCTTTCCTGTAGTTGTATGCTTTCTCGTCCCTCTCCTCTCTCCTCCTGCCTTCCTGCAGGTGTTTCTGGCTCTGGAGCTGTGGAGTCTGGATCTGTGGTTGAGAGTCACCTCTCTCTCCCTGTGTCGCCTAGTGCTGCTCTTGGTGGGAATTGTTGAGCTTCTGTAAATAACTTCAGAGTATGGTCTAGACCTGCTCTTTATGAAAAGCGCTGTGAGATAACAGTTGTTGTGATTTGGCGCTATATAAATAAAATTGAATCAGTGTTGTTTTTTGGTTGTGTCTCACAATTTTAGATCCCTGGGTACAGCGGGGCCAATTTAAGTGTTTAAGTTGTTTTATTTTCAAAATGTCAGTATTTTGTGCATTTTCCTTATCCTTGCTAATTAAGCACGTAGACTCACAGTAACATTTGTTATTACATTAAATCACAATTCACAATATTGTCCACAATAATCACAATATGACTTTTTTCCTCCAAATCGTGCAGCCCTGCTTCAGTTAAAGTGCAGCATTATTGTTAACAGGCTATAACGTGCAGGACTGTGGGTCTGGGGTCCAAGTTCATGGAGGGAGGAACTGTCTGACCATTCAATCCAAAAAGAAAGAAAAAACCATTTACCTGGAGGACTGGTCCGATGTCATCATCACATGACCTCGCTGAGTCTTCCAAGTGAAGCAGCTCATCATCATCATCATCATCACCCTCTTCTCCATTTGACTTATTGGCTGAAAACAAATAATCCAAATTTAATCTTTGTTAAAAATACTAAAACATCAGACCATCAATAAATTGGACTTCATTTCACAACATATGTATGAGCAACACAGTCAGTACTGTTTACTGTGTCTCAGTAAATAAAAACAATGTAACAAATAAACAAATTATGACTCATCATGTTATTGTTACATCAACGTGGGGCAGACTAAATATGTATGAGGTGTGACACCACGCTGGGACAGTCGTTTTGTATAGCACCTTTCTAGTCTTTCTGACAACTCACAGCACATTTATACTACACACATTTACACGCAGTTCAGATCAGCCACAAGTAGCTAGTGACGGCCTCTCTATGCCTGTGCTGGACAGACAGGGCAGCACTCACTGAAGCACATGCCCCATTGAGAGTCACTGGTGAACCTGTGTTGTAGCCCGGCTAGCAGCTGTCCTACAGACTCCGGTGTGTCAGTGCGTGGCCATAGCCATGTGGCTTACCATGGCTAACTTACTGTTACTGTTCATCACCCCTGAATATCTCGCTGTGTTTTCACTGAGACAGAGATACAACTCTCTTTCAAGCAAGTAGTCATTTGGTTTGGAGAATAAATGATTTATGTTTTAATAAAAAAAAATCCTGTCCAGATTATAATTTCTGTACCGTTAATCTGCTTCCTTGTTCCTTTCTTGCTGACCGGTTCAGTCCTTTTCTCTTTTAGTTGGTCTTCTTCGTCGCCCGAGTCAGAAGCCTGTCCTGAGTCTGAGTCTTCAGCTGCTTTCACCTCCTTCATCAAATCCTCAATAGCGAAGGGAGCCTGGTCAATGATGGAGCTGAAGATGCTGTTGCAGATGGCTCTGAAGAGAGTCACACTGGCAAGACAGACATGAAAAGAAGCAACAGACGTCAGGATTAGCAGATGGGAAGTAGTCAGGCCAACGGTTAGCGTCAGATTTAAGATGAAAAACAAGCTGCTTCAGATTCATGCATCTGTGCTGGTTCAGACCTCAACGTGGACCCTTTTCCAATAAATCATCACTGATAATGCTTGGATAACTATGACCTGGATACATGACAGTGGCATTTTTCATTCTTGTTGCTAGGTCATTTTTGTAATATTGCGTCCAGAGACAGAATTACAATACATCAAGCAGAAAAGGCTGAGATGGACTTACTCCTTTGTTTTGGCTGCTGTTTTGCAGAACGGATAAATGAATGTCAAGTTTTGGTCAGCAGTGAGCTGCGAAAAGAAAAGAAAAATACACATGTACTTCCTCATTATTAAGTGCTGGGAAATTGGAGGTTTAATTAATTAGTGGATCAGTAAAACAGATTTTGATAAATGATTAGTTCACGTTATACTGGAAAAATAACAAACCAAGAATTAAATTGAACAGCAACCGTACCTCTGCTGAACCCACAGCTGCTAGTTCAGTCATGTACAGGTCCAGGATGTGGAACTGCAGCCCGCTGGGAGCTCCGCTGCCGCTCTGCAAGAGCTGTGCCGTCAGCAGCTCCAGAAACCTGGAAACCACACTGAGACACAGCGACCGCTTTCATTTTTAAATGACCTCACATGAACTTGACCGAAAAGCTTTTGTAGACGAGATTTAATGCATTACCTGCTGTCCCACTTTCTCCTCTTCAGCAACTCAAAGGTTTGTCTGAACATGAAGCGAACCAGCTGTTGACGGACAGAGGAAAATAATCATCTGGATTTGAAAGCAATTAAAACAATCATACCTTCATTTATGTACACAGTCTTTAAAACAAACAAACAGGCTGACTCAGGTACCTGTCATTACTGTCAGGGGCAAAGAGTCAAAAGAAGTCAGACTCTAGGCCCGTAACATCAGTTAAGTACAGGAAGGTCTTTTTCCCTCTTTGCTGTTCACCAATTTACTTCATCAGGTGTTGACACCAGGATATGAGCCAGACTGCTTCATTTTTCTGTTCACAGATGGACTCTCAGCTAGCTACCAAATGTGAACGTCTCTTTGCAGGACTTAAAATGAACTTAAAATGGAGCAAATATAAGTAATAAGTGATCTGGACATTAGCGTTGGTGAGCTACAGGGGCAAAGTTCATTTTCTTCACACAGTGAAACATTTCAAGGTTTTTGATGTTACATCTTACCCCTTATGGAAATCAATCCTCCAGTATCTAAAAAAATATTTGAATCTTAAAATATATATAATGTCAACCTGAGAAAAGCCCTAATAAGCTGATTAACTCAAAACACCTTCAAAGGTTTCCTGAACCTTTAATCTCAGTCTGCTTCTGCTGCTTGCAACAAACTTTACCACGATATTCTGATTTTTTGAGATGCACCTTTTAAGTGTTGGATACTGGATCAAGTTCTGAACCAGCAGTAGACTATTTTCAAAGCAGTTATTTTGAGAGTGCACATGGAAAGCACAGGTGTTAACATTAATTATGTATCTGTTCTATTCAAGTGTTCAGTAAGCCATGACAGCAGGACCCTGAAACTCTGTGATGCCGCTAGTATCATTTTAAAAAACAGCATATGTTGTTATAAGTTTCCTGATGACATCATATGGAAATGAAGTCACAGTCTGACAGTGTTACTGTGGCAGGGACAGGGGGGGTCTCTTTTTCCAACACCTCTGGTCTCTTACTGCAAACAGGCCTCTTCCTGTCTCTCTCTCCCCGTACATGTCTGCTCAGCTGACTTCCTCCATGAGCAGTTTGTCATATTAAGTCGCCAAAAAAGACACAGAACTCGTCTTCTGGATTTTTGTGTTTTCACAGCAGCAGGTGTTTACATGTGGAGGAGGCTTGTTAACAAAGTAACCCACTGAAACAATCGAAACCAGTGTGGTCCTAAATGACATCTGCACTGCTGTCTTCACTTCACTGTTGCTTCACCTGGTCCATGCTTATAAAATATCCACTGTGTGTCAATCTTGTAAAGTAATACAATTTCTCTGCAAAACGCTACAATGGGAAGCCAAAGATACCTGGGCGGCTATTCATACCTGGCCGTCAGCCCGAATAAAGTCAGTATGTGGGAAACATTGAGTCATTAAACTTAGAATTGACATGCTAAAGTTGAGGTCATGAAATTATACCACATACTTTTTTGAACACAAAGATTGTTTTTGAATGAGTTATTGCAGAGTGAACCAACAACTACTTTAAAAAGGCAAAACTCTTTGAGCATTCTTCTCACACACCTGTAGGGCTGGGGAGTACAATGAGGTATCATTATACACAGATATCATTTCAATAGAGATATAAAAAAAGACAATACCAATATAGTTTGATGTTGAGTTAATTAATATATATCCGTAAAGTCGTGCCAGCGTTTGCTCGTCTCTATCCCTCACTGCGTAGCCCCGCCCTCTGTGTCTGCACGCAGCAGTCTACTAACAAACTAACATGGAGGCCACAGTGCTCGTCTACTGCTGAAGACCTGGCTTGTAAAAAGAAATGAACAATGGTTCAGTCAGTGTTTCCCATGTATACATGTACATTGTAGCATTTATCAGAGAAACAGACATATTATGTCACAAGTCACAACCCAGTGGATATTTTAGAAGAGCGGACCAGGTAAAGCGCCAGTGAACACACCAGTCACATGTCATTTGTTAGCTACCACTTCGGTTGTGTTTTGATAAGCTACGTCATGAACACACCTCCTTTACATGCAGCTCAACTTAAGATGGAGAATGAAGTGTAATTAAAACAGTGAAATAAAAAACAAGCTAAGTTACTACAAATAGTAAAAACCTGCCTGCTAACCCCCCAGCCCACTTAGCAGAAAATACTGCTATATATTTTATAGCGGAACTCTGTCCAACAGAACCGGGATATAACTTTCTGGTCCATATCTTCCAGCCCTGCTCACCTGAAAGAACTTGTCCATCCGCAGCCTGTCAATACCCGTCCACTCTCTTTTGAAAGTCTGCAGGAAGCTCTCCAAGAACAAAAACTCTGCAGGGAACAGCACATCATCATCATCGTAAAACATACAGCACTTCTCATGTGCCATGGACTGATTTACCTGCTCTTACTAAACCACAGATTATAAAATCACACATGGGCAACTTACGACCATCAATATCGTGGAAGCTGTGGATCAGGGTGGAGATTTGGTTTGATAGATCCTCCTAGGAAAGAAAAGTGAAGACTCCATGAACATCAAGCCAGGCAGGAGAGGGGTGACACATTTAAGGTTTTCTGGATGCACAAACATTCGATTTCTTCTGATTGGAGATTTGAATAGTTTATCGTTCTACATCAAGATGTTGTCGACTCCCATCACGTCGTCAAAGCGTCACTGCATCCAGTGTTAGCAGGGATTCCCCTGACCCTCTAAAGTTTGGGAGTATTTTAGACAGACCCTCAACAAGGTGCTGCTCCGTGAGCTCTCTGAACTGGAAACTGCTTCACTGCAGCACAACTGCTGTCTACGAATATGTGAAGCAGCATGAACCTGTGAAGCCAAAGTATCCCGGAACACTGATCACTATCATAATTTATTATAAAGGGAATCCTGGTGTACTTGCTGAGAATCTCTTTCCTGCTCTCTTTTGTTTACACACACCTAAATAGTTGTTCCCTGCACTGTGAGGGAAAACATCTCTTTACTGACTTGTTTTGTGATTTATTAAAAGTATTATTATTATTATTGATGGAAATTAAGTAATTAATTAATTATAGTAAGTTTCAGAAGCCAGAACAAGATTTGCATTGTCTCTTTCCATTGTGTTTAACCTTGTGTGCTGCTGAATTTTATTTAGACCCAAGTCCTACAGAGACTAGATCCAACCTAGCAAGAAGTGACTTGATGCTTATTTCAACAGACCTGAGACCTTGATCTGAAATTGCCATCATATTTGCACACACTAACAAAGCATACCTGGAGCTGCGGTTTGTCCTGCATCCACAGGCAGTAGAACAAACCCTTCCATAGCTTGAGCAGCTCATCCCCTGTGAATCCACCTGTACAGAGGACATAAGACCACCTGTGAAATATTCCCTTCATCAAGGATACAAGTTAGCTGAATACTAAAACTGTACGGGTAATCGATTAGTCATTATCTTTTGACATTTTCAGGCCTAGACAGATAACCAATCGATTCTATCTTTTGACAGTGGACATAGTTTTCAGTTACAGATCTGGGAAACTGCTTGTTTAATCATTAACAACAATAACACACGGTTACACAGTTAATGTCCTGGTGATTGTGGCTTTATTACAGTTAACTGGTGCTCAGCTGTAAGTGTAACACTGACTAGCTTTGTGATCAATAAGCTAACTTCCTCCACACGTGTGCACTGGCTACCATTTTTTTAATGTGTCAACCTAGCACCGCTTCTTTTATTATTACTACCACCAGTCTATTATAGCCATTAATATATAGTTCACACTAACAGTTACACAGGTTTTCACGGAAGGTTAACGCTAGTTTAGTATTTGAGCTGTATTAGCAAGCTCTGTCAGAGCTGACGTTAGCAGGCAGGTTAGCTTACCTGTCGCTTTCTGAGACCTGACATTTATGTATTTCCTCAGTTTCTTTATGGCCTTGGTCCGGATGGGCTTCTCGTTGGAGGCTAATCGCTGTGCGAACTGGACCTCTGGCTCTTGAATCGACGCCATGTTCACACTGATTCACGTGGAGTCTCTTCACTCTCCCCTGCTTTGCACTCTTCTCTATTCTTCCCACGTTTCCCCGTGCGGCGCGAACTGATGACGTACCCAGAACTCCTATCAGGCAAGTCGACCCCATAGAGTCTCATCCGTTGTTGTACATGCACAGCACCACAGAGCGGCAGCATCTGACTGCTGCTCATCCATCCAGGTTTCAGCGCACTGGACAGACAGGAGATCAAAGTTCCACAATAGAACCCGAGTGCAACACTGTGATGCCTTCTAGAGAGACTGAAAATCTACGCTGTTATCCCCATAACCCCGTCATAAACTGTGAAGGTCGAATTTTCACTCTGACCGAATTAAATTAGCCCAAACCAGTTTATATAGGCTACAGTCTGAAGCTTTCAGTTTGCTCAGTTTGTTATACAGCCTTGTTTAAATGGAACCTGTACCGAGCAATGAATCAAAATCAGAATCAGATATAATTTATTGATTCTCGAGGGGAAATTCTTTATCAATTGCTCACTTGCGTAAGGACTAGAAATAATAATAGAAAATATAACAAAATATACAAATCTAAAAATCTAAATATACAATATAAATATGAAAGAGTGGGCATCTGGATTAATGACAAATTCACCTTTACAGTGCATATCAACGTATTATTAATCTAAGACTGGCAATGAGCTTCTTATATACATTTACATTACTCATTTGGCAGACGCTTTTTTTCAAAGCAACTTACACTTACATTTAAATGTCCAAGTGACAATGGATACTATTAAGAGCAGGTACATCAATGGGAAAATACCATGGAATAAGAAGTAAGAGTTAATGAAAACATGCAATCAATACAAGAGAATAAGGAGATAGAAGAAGAGCACAGGAAGGGCATGTTACCCCAGACTCACACAGGCGGCATGTGCACTGCGTTAAGTGCAATTTATACTTCTGCGTCAAATCAATGGCGTAGCCTCTGTGTACCTTAAGGCCCATTTATACTCCTGCGTACCTGGGACGTGGGACGACTATGGGTCGGGAGTTCTGATACTTTGCTCTCCTCTCATGACAGGAGTGAGCCACGAGAGTTAAATGCCATTGACATGGGAAGACAGAGAAAAAGATGTAAAAAGATGACTGCTACATGTTAGCCTTGGTGTCAAGACTTTTGCAGCATTTCCAGAGGAAGATGAAGAGAGACATGTATAAGGACTGCTACATGGTAGGTTTTCTTGTGCCGTGCTCTCAGAGAGGGATCTGACCGGAGCGGGAGTAAACCGGTTACTTTTGAGTGATTTAGAGAATTGGTTAGTTACAGCCACCTCTTTGCCTGTGAAGAAGGTGGCAAAGGTATTGGCATACAAGTTTTTGGGTGGTGGAGGATGATTTAGTAGGGGTTTAAAAGTGTAAAATAATTTCCTTGAGTCAGTGGCACTGCTAAATCTGTCATAATAGAACACATTTTAGCAGCACCAATGTTGGTTGAGAAGAGGATAGGAGCATTTGGTAGCCCTTAAGGTTGGCAGGGTATTTAGTTTTTTGCCATTTCCTTTCAGCGGCTCTGAGATCAGTACACAGCCTACGGATGGCATTTGAGTAGGGTTGACCATGGCCTGGTTGGGGGCCCTGGAACAAAGCTGGGCTGTGGGTCATTTATGTCTTACTATTTAAAAACGCTAGAAGTACCACACACCAAGCAGTGCAGAGCCAGAGCACTCAGGAATATGAAGGACTCTTACCACCCCTGCAATGGCCTTTTAATTAATTTGAATTAAACATAACTCTTTCACAACTAAATGCTTAGTTTAAAAAAAAGACATTAGTACATTAGTAGTTACTGCCTCACTATTGCAAGTCCACAAGCTTGATCTGTCAGTAGAGATTTCTACGCATTGTAGCTGCAATAAAAATATCCAGACCTAGTCACCATTTACATTCAAATCAAACCTTTATTTGCTTCTGGAATGTCAGGCGATAAAAATGGCTCCATGGTTCACGATGGTTCTCATACAGATGCTCATGTTTGACTGAACAAACGACTAGTAACTCTGTTTTATTGGCTTTGAGCCACAAAAAGTTCATTCCAGCCATTCTTTAATCTCTAATAGACATGATTCTAAAATTTGGATTTGGGAGGGTTTATTCTGCTTTATAGGTACATATAATTGTGTGTCATTGGCATAGCAATGGAAATATTGTATTTGCGGATGATATCTCTGATTGGGAGCATTTAAATACTAAAAAGCATAGGGCAGTGGACCGATCCCTGGGGTAAACCAAACTTTATTAAAGAGGAGTCAGAGGTGGGATTGTTTAACTTACATGTCATGTTTAAGGCTCAGTGCAGCAGCAGGATAACTTAAGTGTGGCCCCAAATGCAGACTTTGCAAGAAGATGCAGTTCAAAAATACATTTATTAAACAAACAAAACAGGCTTACATCCCGGCACAAGGTAAAAGTCCAAACACAGGTCAACCCAAACAAACATAATCCAAAGGGTACAGGGAATCCAAGAAATCAGGGAACAGCGCTCAGGCAGAAATACTCAACAAATAATGAGGACAACACAGAGCTGAATTGAGTGCTCAAATGCACAGGCAAACAAGCCGGGAGGGAGTGCACAGGTGAATAACATGAGGAACTAATTAGGGACAGCAGACAGACAAACAGGGCAGAGTGAAACAAGAAGGTGAAAAAGACCATGACAACAAAATGGAACACAACAGAATAAAGAATAAACCATAATAATAACCAAAAACACAAACACAGACACAGATCCATGAACAAAAGTACAAAGCCCAAGTAGAAAACTAATATTGAACAGAAAAAGAACAAAGCTAGATGAGAACACCAGACACTGATAACACAATAAAACAACAAGAAAAGCATGCAACAATACTATGCATGCAACAATACTATAAGACATAAACAACCGGGGTGGTGGTGGCGTAATGGATAAGACATAGGCCTTTGGTGTGGGAGACCCAGGTTCAATCCCCCCACTGTGACCCATCCACCATTGTGTCCCTGAGCAAGACACTTAACCCCTAGTTGCTCCAGAGGTGTGCGACCTCTGACATGTACAGCAATTGTAAGTCACTTTTGACCACTCTGGTTAAGGCAATTTCACTAGAGATCCGGGACCAAAAACCAGATTTAAATGTATCAAGGATACTGTTGATGAATAAGTGGGCAGTGAGTTAATCAGCCAGCTCCTTCTCTAGTAATCTTGACAAAAATAGAAGAGTGGAAATTGGTCTGTAATTGATCAAACAAGACCGATTTTGGGGGTTTTTCAGCAGAGGTTTAATAATAGCAGTTTTAAAGGCTAAGGGGACAGAACCTGTAAAAACTGACTTGATGATTTCAGGAGCGGGATTATTTGAAAGAGGGAACAGTTCCTTAAAAAGCTTCGATGGTATGGGATCTAATGAGCAGGTTGTAGGTTTATAGGCGTTAACCAAACTAGCCAAAGCCTCTGAGGAAATGGTAGCAAATTGAGTGATAGTAGAATTGAGCTTGGCGTCACACTGTTTGCATCAAAAAGATTGTTGTGGAGATCGCAGATATCATTGTGAGTAGAGTATGGACCAGTGGCTATGTAGCACCAAATCAAAACAACAGTTATCTCAAAGTGCTTTTTATACAAGAGCAGGTCTATACTGTACTCTGTGATGTTATTTACAGAAACCCAACAGTTACCACCAAGAGTAGCACTAGGCGACAGGCAAGGAAAAACTTCTTTTAAGAGGCAGAAACCTCGAGCAGAACCATGGCTCAGGGTGGGCGGCCGTCTTGGGGGTGAGAGAGAGAGAAAGAGAGGGCAAGAGAGAGAGAGAGAGAGTTGCCTGACCATTAAGAGCTTTGCATGTGAAAAGAAGGATTTTAAATTCTATTCTGGATTTTACAGGAAGCCAATGCAGAGAAGCTAAGACAGGAGAGATATGATCTCTTTTACTGGTTCCTGTCAGAACATGTGCTGCAGCATTCTGGATCAGCTGAAGAGTCTTAATGGACTTTTTCGAGCAACCTGATAATAAGGAATTGCAGTTATCCAGTCTAGAAGTAACAAATAAATGGACTAGTTTTTCTGCATCATTTTTAGACAGGATGTTCCTGATTTTTGCAATATTACATAGGTGACAAATGTGGTCCTTGAAATTTGCTTGATGTGAGAGTTAAATGACATGTCCTGATCAAAGATAACTCCACGATTCCTCATATTGGTGCTGGAGGCCAGGGTGATGCCATCAAGAGAAACTATATCTTTAGATAATGCCTCACGGAGGTGCTTAGGCCCCAGAACAATAACTTCAGTTTTATCTGAGTTTAACATTAGAAAATTACAGGTTATCCAGGTTTTAACATCCTGAAGACACATTTGAAGCTTAGCTAACTGATGAGTTTCATCTGGCTTGATCGATAGATATAACTGAGTATCATCTGCATAACAATGAAAGTTTATGGAGTGTTTCCTGATAATATTGCCTAAAGGAAGCATATCTAAAGTGTACTGGTCCGAGCACAGATCCTTGTGGAACTCCATGAGTAACTTTGGCGTGCATGGAGGACTCATCCTAAACATGTACAGACTGAAATCGATCTGATAAATAGGACTTAAACCAGCTTAGAGCGGTTCCTTTAATGCCAATGAAATGTTCCAGTCTCTGTAATAGGATCTGATGGTCAATGGTATCAAAAGCAGCACTGAGATCTAAGAAAACCAATACAGAGACAAGTCCCTTTGTCTGATGCAGTTAGGAGGTCAGGTCTCCAATTAACCTACCTGCATGTCTACCACCCAGCGAAAACCCACACAAACTCCACACAACAGGAAAACTCCACACAACTCAACAGGCCTGGGACAACAAAGGTTTGAACCCAAGAATTTCTTGCTGTGAGGCTGCAGTATCCACAGGGGCACCACACCACCCTTCAATTGTATTCTATATGTATGGTTCTTGACCTGCAGCACTTGCTTTAGCTTTCTTATATCTTCTACCTACTATGTTTATTCTTGAGCACTAAAATACAAACACTTTCCATGTATGTGTAAATCTGTTGGATGAAAAAACTGTTTCTGATTCTGGTGTGAGTGAGCGGCCCAGGTCAAAGATCAGTCAGCTGTCTGAACTGCAGCGGGGAGCCAGGGGTGACGTCAGAGCAGCGGAGAGGAGCGCGCGCCGCTCTGGCCCAGCTGTGTGTGAGTGGCTTTGAGGTGACAGTCGCTAGCTTTCACAAATCAAGGAAGTGGATGATATGTCGTTCAGCTAAAAGCAGAAACGGACACAAAGCCGTCGACTTTTCCGTACGAGGTAAGTTCATCCGCAGGAATGTGAGTGTTTTTGGCAAATCGGGCAACGTTACGAGACCGACCAACGGTCGTCATTTGTAACGTTACGTCTGATCCCGCCGCGCTGTGGTCTAGCTAGCTGTTGTTAAATGAAAAGAAAGCTTGCCCCTAGCCTGCGATTTACCCACCGGGGTGTTTGCAGCTGAAGGGGAAATGTAGTTAACGTTTAAGGTTTCTGTGTGGATAACCTTATCTCTTTGACTTTGCCGATTCATTACTGAACACCTGGGGTTCTTTTCAATAATGGTTAACGATACTGCTCGACGTACTGTTTGATATAGCTCACGTTATTTGAGCGAATAAAAGAGAAATGTTAAATAGTCAAACAGCTGCTTCAGGTAACGTTACTGTCCACGTCTCAAGTTTCAGATGATCTTCTCAGCCTCAGCAAACAATGTGGTCATGTTGGATAAAAAGGAGGATTTAAAGCACATAATTGCTGTCTGGTCTGTTTCTCTGTTTTTAATAGCTTTGGTTTGATGTGGACATTTTTGCTGGTAACTCACGTTAGAAACTGTGACCAGGTTTCAGCAGGAGCCACTGGTTTTGTGAGGTTACAGCCGCACCTTCACAAAACCGGTCTCTGGTTACGATAAGACAAACTTCAATGGCAAAACCAGGAAGCTATTTCTGTCACATGGGGTTTGCAACTCTATATGGTAGCAGTGATTATAAAAGTTTACTGATCTAGGTCTCGGGACTGAAATGCATAGATTTCCTGGCTGTAACTTGGTTTCTACTGCAGCAGACAGAGGAGTTTTCACGAAGGCCAGCTAATGCGGTTCTGGCCCATCATGTTTCCTTCTGTAAAGTATGTGGTATACCAGAGATGTGCTGCTGCTCAAAGGCAAATGGATGTGCAGAGCAACAGACGCTCAGCTTGTGTGAGGCCAGATGTCTTTCATAAGGGGGACAGGCAACAGCATGGAAGTTAGAGATGGCGCTTTGTGACTTAAGTGAAAGACATTAGTTTGGATCTAACCACTTTGTAAAATCTGGGTAGTGAAAGTATATGAAAAAGATGCTGTCTAACCCCAACAGCTAGGCGTACTGCTGTACTATGGAGCAAGGCATGTTACCCTCTACAGGTGCTCCAGTTTAGCTGCTCAGTGAGTTTCAACTTTTCAGTTTGGTTTGGGGATGCTTCCTGGTGGAATGTGTGGAATGACAGTAAACAAGTTGCTGCATTTCTGTGGCCAACACAATGACAAACACAAACGAAACCCATAAACAGATAGCGCTGAAGCAGTTAGTCAATTGATTAGTTTAATAATGGAAAAGCCTTTAAGAAACTAACATCGTTATCCTGTGCATTTGTAAGATCAGAAAAATTTACTAATGCCTTTAAAACAGAATTTTTAAAAATCAGCGTCCTGTTTTCAGTGGAGTTCTCTAGCTAGCATATTTAGATTTATCAAAAAAAGGATTAGGGCTCATCTATGTTTCATGAACCAGCATGTGCTGAAACATCTAACTAGGATGGTGATGCACATATTCCAGACTCATACACAGCAGAGAAAACTGCAAACCCGCTAACCTTATAAGCTTGAACCACATAATGTGTTCACTCATTAAATGATTTAAATGACTAATCGGTTATCAAAACTGCTGATTAATTTTCTGTCCACTGACTAATAGATTTATTATCTAATCACTTCAGCACTACAGTTTTGCCCAGAATGACAGAATATCAGCACTGGATCTGTAGGATTGCTCTGCCTCTCATAGTTGAGCTTTCCTCTGTTATTTTAGATTTGTCCTGTGTGTTGATTCAGAATGGGTGACTAGTTTAGCTACTGCAAGACCTCCTCAATAAAGTTTCTGACTTCTGAAAACAACTGTGTCAAACTTTGTCATGTAAGCCTGCCTTTAAACAGCTGACAGACACAGACTGAAGGTGGATTAAGCTCAGATGTAGAAACAAAAGTATTAATGCTCTTTTTATGCCCTCACTGATGGACTTCTACATTTCCAAGTCTCCTTCATCTATTCTCCTCTCATCATTTCTTTTTCTTCTTCCCTCCTTCACTACCCTTCTCACCCCTCTCCCTCTCTTGTCATCTTTTCAGGCTCGTGATATTTCTAGGCAGAACCACCATGTCGGCATGTACCCCATCAGCCTCTTCAGCGTGAAGTCTCATCAGCTGCCTGTCACCCTGATTGTCAAACCTAAATCCAAACATGGCCTCTGTTCCTCCTGGGATCCGCTTGCTGGTGTCCTTTGACAGGGACCAGTGGTGAGTGTGTGTGTGTGTGTGTGTGTGTGTGTGTGTGTAAGTGGGTGGCATCTGTTTACATATTGGTCTTTCCTCTGAATTTCAGCTTACTGTTTAATCATTCATGCTCTTAGATATTTAGATATTTTATATCAGTTTTCCTTTCTGACTGCCAATTTGCCAGGAGTGTAAAATTGATATGAACTGCTTGCATAAGGTTTCAGTAAATGTTTCAGTCAGTCAGTTACATGTAGAATCCCCCTTCCCTAAAACTATTTCTGCAAGGTTCACAGTTTATTAGGAGCTCTTATTTAGATATTTCTGCGCAACATGGAAATTTCATGAAGCAATCAGCGTACATACTTTTTGTCCATGTAGGTTGAGCAGTACAGGCAGTGCATCCACATGATATTTGCTACTGTGGCTGGTGCATAGTAGCCTATTGAGGACAGGAAATGTACATTACATTCAATAGAGGGCTTTTAACTGGCAAAACACCCATGGGTTTTGTAAGTGCTCTTACAGTACATTTAAAGCAAACATGAAATGAAGGTTGGGGGTGGTTGATTACATACAAAGTTAAAGCAAAGACACAGAAAGACGCGATTTCCCGTCGGGTGGGGCAGAGGAGGTGCTGCCGGCAATTTGCCTGAGTTGAAAATTTTCAACAAGTTGCACGACGCTGTAGCCTATTTTACATAAAAAAACTGACCAAACTGGAGAATTCTTTGACAAAAGTAAGTGAGGAAGTTAAACTTTTTGAAGTTGAAACATTTTAAAATAGTAGAATTCCTATGTTGTAACAAAATGACAACAAATCATGTTGTAATCATTTTGGCATCATTTTGATTCCTTCATTACAATTAAATCACAGCAGAATGCTTACCATGGTTTCATATCGCTGTAATAATGGCGAGTTGTGTTTATTGGCATTAAAACATTTTGTGTGAACACTCAGCAGTAGTCCAGCGACGAAACCCACGCAAGGAAAGCGAGGAGTGGTCTGAACGCACAGTTAGTGTAGTATGCTTTTGCCCGAGCAGTTGGCGCGTGCTTTGCGTGACGGAGCCAGCTGCGATGCCTATGCTCTTCACATGGAATCGCAGGAGACAAGTATGCAAGAATGGAAGTTTTCCAGGGACTTAATTCAAATTATTAAATTATTAAAATATAATGCCACAATAGCATTATCATTTTCCACAGACACTATATTGCCAAAAGTGAAGTGGTAGACCACATGAAATCACAGAGGGGTCAGCGCATGCTGAGGGGCACAGTGGGGCAAAGCTACAGACCTCTAAATGTCGTGTAGCCTTCGGTCGTGTGGAGAACTTGACTGGCCTGCACTGAGTCCTGACCCCAAGCTGATAGAACACCATTGCAATGAATTAGACCAGAGACTCCTAGCACAAACACGCTTCTAGAAAAATGGTCAGAAATTCCAAAGAACACATTCCTAAACCTTGTGTACACAGCCTTTACCAGAAGAGTTGAAGCATATTAAACCCTACGGATTAAGAATGGGATGTAATTAATCTTCATGTGCGTGACCCTAAACCTTTGTCAATATAGTGTATGTATTGTTGGAGTAAAAACTCTAATAAAAATGCAGTCATCCAATTTTCATTTTTACATACTTGTGTGGGCATTCTAGGACCATATCAGAAAGGAAATGAGAACAGCATTTGACATTTCATTTTAAAAGACTTGCTATAAGTGCAACAGCGGCCCCAGTCTATAGAATTTGCATTTCCATCTCACCAAGGCCTTTTTATGTCCAAATTCAAATTTTATTTTCTAACTATTTGAAAATGAAAATTAGAACAGCATTTGACTTTTCATTTTCAAAGACGGTTCATTTGTGGACTTTATTCTTATGCAATAAGTGAAACAGTGCTGCCAGTCTATTGCATTTGCATTTACTTTGCAAGCAGCTTTCCAAGGGACACAATGCATTACATTTACATTGCACTTCCTCATTTGGCAGATGATTTTATCCAAAGGAACAACATACAAGCATCAACAAAGCAGTACAGTAAGACATCTACAAGTGACAATATTAGTAAGAGCAGCAGTAAATACTAGTAAGAGCTAGGGCTGAATGATTTTGGAAAATAATCTAATTGCGATTATTTATTTTTTTTAACCAATATTGCGATTTAATATGCAATTGATTTTTAAGCTCTTTACCTTCTGTGTTATTCAGAATGGACAAGCAGTAAATCAGTGTAGTATGACCGACACAATATTGGTCATACTACACAATATAATTTGAAGCCTTTTATTTATCATGTAGAATTATGCTGTTTATTTATTTAATTAGTCCTAAAAGCAATGTATTAAGTATTAAAATGAACAGATGTTAAAGTATCATGACATGACAAGTGTTTATTTTATTGACAAGAAACATGGGCAACAAATTCCACCCCCTCTGAAACTTTGCCTGGATACTGCCAACATCTTGTAGCTTAACAAATACAGCTTTCCTGTGGAATAAACTACAAAAACAATACAAACAGCTTCTTTATACATTTACTGCAACTATAAAAACTGCAACAAAAAAGGCTGTAGCCAAATTATTTAGGCGATAAAGGAGCACAGGCATCATGAGTCGATGATAAACTCTGAAGGAACCACTTTTGTTTTGGAAAAGAGCAGAGAGGAGCAGAGAGAGGGAGAGTGGGCTACAGAGAGGAGTCCTCACTGTCATCAATGAGATTTGAAAGTCAGGAAATTTACATATATAAAAGTACATTAATTCCACATTATACTGTTAGTATATTCTTAATATTACTTATAGTTACTATAGTCATTATAATTTCACACAGTTTACCTCTAGAATAGGCCTGATATTATTTCACTGGGTTGTTTTCATTTATGAAATCCTTGTGCAAGAAGCACAGTCTGCATCTTTTCCATAGGCCCACTGCACCGACTTTCCCAGAGGAGAGAGTAGCAAACACTTTAAATATGGCCAGCAGGTTTTTATTTGATTTTATAAAGGTTAAAAATACAGGAGATTCACAGGGAAACACTTAACGGGAGGATACCAGGTGAGAACGGAAAAATACGGGAGAATGAGAGGAGTCGGGTAATGTGAGGCTGCATCCACACCGCTATGGTTTTTGTAAACCGTTTTATAACGAATACGATCTCCGTCCACAGCAGCGTTTCAGCTTAGTATTAGAGTTGAAAACACATACGGTGGCCTTTCACGTACACTGGGCATGCGCGGTGTAAACATGAAGCACAGATGGTCCTACTCTGCAGTTGCAGAAGATTTGCCGAAAGAAGAAAATTATACAGACGAATAACCACACCAGTTTTTGCATGGACCCACAACGAGGTGGAAGTGAAAGTAACAAGGGTGTATAAAGCCACTGTGCAAGTACACAGTACAAAATACCAAAAGGGAAACTCAGTCATTAGCATCGTGTTTTTGCTTTGCATGACTGATGAGACCGAATTCCACCAAGACTCCACCCAAGTCCACCAAGCTCGTGACACCTCATTCCCAGCTTCTGAGCATCGGCAAAGTCTGTCCTACTGGAACTCACTTAGGACTCACTTTTGATTGTGTGATTCACTCAGCACTGTTACCTTGTATCAAATGTGGCTTTACCTAGTCTTCATTTCAAGTTAAATCTGCTAAAGTGGACTATGTTTAAAACGCTAACACAGACATATTCATTAAATTGGGTACAGGTGCATTTATTTAATTCAACAACTCGCAAAGTTAACTTGGGAGAGTAAAAATTAGTAGGGCATTGATGTGTGTGAAATTTTAGTTGGGGCGGTCATAATTAAGCCGCTCCTGAATGCATAGAGGAAACACTGCCTTCGCCCTTGTGTTCATCTGCATAAAAAAATCAATAAAAAAAGGAAATTGTCTCTCACCCATGGACCCTTGGCTAGCGGCTCAACAGTCACATTATAATCTATATGAATCTTGTAATTCGTTGTTGTTTTTGTCCTCAGAGTAACTGCTTTAATTGGCATAAATGTCATTCCCCTTCGCTCAGCTCATCAGCCATCAGCACTGTCTGAAGCGCAGCTTTGGAAACTTGCAGTCCACACAGAGGCTAAAAACATTTTAAAATCTTGTAAGGCATTTCGCCTCCCCCACTGGTATTTCAGTGAATTGTGATGCTTTTCATCAGTTAAGTGTCCTGAAAACGATGACATCTACTAAAACGGCTGCACGTCGCATCCGGCCTTAAAATTTTCTATAACTGAAACTCTGCAGTCTGAGATTTCTCGGGGATCAATACAGCATAGTATTGCAATATTTTCTGTGGCAATATTTTATCGATACATGGAGGTAAAGTATCGATCTTTAATTATATGAATTTTACATGAGAATTTTACTTTTTGGTACTAAAATAATAAAATCAGTTGCTTTTTCAATCCACGAGAAAAGAGTTTTCCTTTACGGACACAATTTGATGTTGGAAAAAAGGTAATAAATGGCAATATATCACAATATGTTTAAAATCGTAATGATATCATATCGTGACATAAATGTCGTGATAATATGGTATCGTGGTCCTCTGGTGATTCCCACCCCTAGTGATGTTGAAAGGGGAGACGTCTCCAACCTCTCCAGGTTCTGGAGAATGGGGTGTCGGTCCTGCAGGTGCCGTGCTCTTTTGTTAGCACGGCTCTGTATCGTCAGTGGGCTCGCCTTGTATCATTTGTCTAGTATCATAGTACTAGCCGATCACAGCACAGGAGGGTGGGACTTGTTGAAACTCTGGCAGGGAAAAAAAAACACGATTCAAACGGAGCAAATGAGATGAGAAGAAAGCTCTGTGAGTGACAGGAGGCGGGGCCGTGCGGGCAGTGGTGTGTGTCAGCTCACCACCAGAAGAGAAGCACATTTTCAGGATCAATACTGTGGAGAAAGGATATTAAAACTGTTGGAAATACTCAGATGTATCAAAAAAATCAATACTTTTGAAAACACTAGATTATAATAATAGGAATAGTAATTATAATTTTCAGCAGTGGGTGTTGAGCGGAAACAGATGGGAAGCAGGAAGGCCACAGATCCAACCTGTCAGACTTTTGATGCGTTATTGAGTAGTTCACACATAACGTTCAGTGACTAGCAAATTATACTTAAAATATTGTTGTGTGAACTAGGCATTAGTCTTGATAAGCTGCTGTCTTTATTTACAGACTACTGTAACATACTGTACATTTACTGTAACAGAGCTAACCAGCTGGGATCGGCCATCACAAACATTGTTCATGTTGTCTGACAAATGGTCAGACAGAGCTGACCTAACATTTGTGTGAAGCAGCAGAGCTAACTTTACTTACCTGTTGAGCAGAAACAAACAACCTCCGCGTCGGTTTTCATTCCTTCCTAAATATCTGAGATTTATCCGGCATTGAAAGCTTCACCAATGTTAACACGGGTCTTCGGCACCTTGCCCGGTAATATAACTTCTTTCTCAATTCATACTCTTCAGACCGTTTCCTCTCTGGCTGATTCTTGGCCATCTTCACAGTGCCTGAAGTCCCGTAATGAGTCCAGCATGTTCAAATGTGCTGGTGGTTGTTTACAGTGTTTTCTGTCTCAGTGCTTCATGCTCGCGCCACCTGTCGGTGATTGGCTGGAACAATGTCGTGGCTCTCTACGAGCAGCTTTGTTTGTGTTCCATTTATGGACCCAGGGTTTGTAGGAAAACCATTTCTCTTCAGAGCACACAAACAACAGAGAGGCAGACTTGAACAAAAAGTGTATAAGGTTAGAATCAGTGTGCGCATATTCGCTCAGCACCTCCTTTTGCTCGCTCCCTCTCTCTGTCCCACAGACACATTGACAACAGACTGTCTGTGAATTGAATGGTTAGTATCATGAACACGTTATTAGCAAGAATGTAAGGATGCATGTAGGCTTTAGCTAATATTGGTAACTAGCAAGTTGTAGCAGTTATAACTGTCATCACAGCGGAGAGAGAGTTGGGGCTTTTTAGGTAGGGGCCGGGGCTCATTGCAAAACAGCGCGCCACAAAAATGTTTTAATTTGATTAAGCTGTTTTTATAATTGTTGGAAGTCAAAATCAGAACAACACGCCATTGTCTCTGTGATTTAATAACAACATATTAAAATGTGAAAGGCTATATGTATTTTCAATTGGACAAACAGTGTTCAGCTCTACATATTATGCCATTCTGTGGCCTTTTGAACTGTTAAGAGCCCTTTTGCTTGAGGTTTCTTGTTCCTAAACAATCTTGAAGTGCAGTAGGCTGTATTGTGAGTAGGAGGTTTCTCTTTAGTCATGTGCAGCTCCACCACACACGATGCTGTGTCTTGCCAGCTGTCTAGCTGTTGTTTTGTCACTGACGTACACTGGAATACACTCACAGCATGCCATCCAGCAGTCGCTCTTCTCAAACTGCTTCTTGGTCCTTCTCCAGTGTCTGCCAAAGGACCTGGAAAGCCATCTTGATGTACTGTAGAACAGAGAGGCAGATTTCTGGCTCAGCCTCAGCTGTTTGCTCTCCAGCTTGCCGATGATTACCGTCATGCTCCTCATTACCGCTGAACACACACACATTCAGACATCAGGATGGCAAACAGTTCATTTCACAAATGGGTGTAAACGTGACGGAGAGGTAAAGCAAACAAAAGAATTGCAAATTGCAAGTACACATACAAGGTGCAGGATATCCTGGATTAAACTGTAGATGGGTGTAACATTGATGAATGATAAAATGAGACTTTGTCAGGAGCACAAATGGCTCCATCTGCTCTCCTTTATATCTGTGGTGGTGTTACTGTGACTGCAGGCTACAGCAGCAGTGCAGCAGCCCTCCTGACCTGTACACACCATATGTATCAGAGCTGATCTGCATCTTCATTCAAACGACATGTTCGTTCATGTAGACTAGGCCTGCGCGTGCCGGTGTAAACGTGAAGTAGATGGTCTATTCTGTAGTTCCAGAAGATTTGCTGAAAGAACAAAGTAATGCAGATGAAGAACTGCACCAGATTTTGTTTTGCATGGACCAATAACAAGCTGGGACTGTTACTGAATGTAGCTCTGGAGTTAAAAACTGACTGTGGTGGAAAACAAAGTAACAAAGTCGTTACAAAGTAAATACGGTGACATGTACAGTCCAAGTGTAGGCTGTAAGTGATATTTGCACGGTACACAATATTTTAATAAAAATACTGATTTAAAAACTCTGTCAGTAGCACCATGTTTCTCCTTTGCAGGACTTATAAGACCCAATCAGAGAGCCAAATATGAGTGTCTCTGTCATTGTTTCTAAAGTCCTCCGTTTTTAGCCGTCCGCACCAAAACGCTCTCCAGAGTTTTAAAATGAAAAACAGGGTCGGCAGCGTTTTCAAACTTCTCCATAGTAGGTCTTGGTTTTTCGGCGTTTTAGTCTGGACAGAAGGTGCAGACGTTCCGTTAACAAGGAATATGTCTGCAGGATAATACTCTTATATTATATTTAATGTGTGATTAGCCCTCAGCCACACCTGAAATAGCTTATACTTTGTGAGCCTAAATATTTCCCAACACCTCCCTTTGATCTGACCTGTTGTTAAATGTTAGCCAGATATGAGAGTTTGAATCAGCTGTAGAGTGCGCACACAGTGCGTCATTCTGGCTGATTAATACATATACATATTTTTAGATTTGCTTGTTACATAATAGGACCTGGAGAGGTATAATGTCAGCCACACACCTTGGTATCTGCAAGTCCTTAAAGCCATGTCGGCAGCCATCTTGGGAACTCCTCTGGGCAGTTCTTTCAGACTTCAATATTGAGTAATATATAATCGTAATATAACGATTATCACAGGAAAATGTATTTCTGCATCAGTGTGCGGCAAAAAACAACTGAAACAAAATTTAGACTTTCAGCCGTTTTCTCGCTCAGACGTGGCCGTTACATATCCCTCAGGTCTCAGTGCTGCCCTCTTGTGTTTCCTCTCTGCAGGTACAGAGCTTTCACCTTCATCCTCACCTTCCTGCTCTACACCAGCTTCCACCTTTCCAGGAAACCCATTAGCATTGTCAAGGTAAACAACTCATTGTTACAGCTTACATTCATCTACGTACAGATTTAGAGGCTAGGTTGGTCTTGAACACAGCTTTGGTTCTCTTTCTCTTCAAAATACATTGTTGGCAGTGTAGTGTCCTGATGCTTTTATGTGTTGTTGCCTCATGTTTGCTTGTTTACTGTATCATAGAACAGGTGTTAACAAAAAGCCAGTCAGCCCTCTGTTTGGTTTAGTGATTTCAAATGTGTGTATGTCATTAAATGTCTCTGTTCTTTTACATACTGTGTATTTTATATCACAGTCTGTGCCTGTAACAGTGTTTTCTGGCCAACTGAATGGTGCCCTTGTTTTGTATTGACAGAGCGAGCTCCATAAGAACTGCTCGTCTGTAATTGAACTAGCCACCATTGCCTCGAGCAGCGGCGACAGTGGCAGCCAGCTGCCCTCCCTGCCATCTTTCCACACAGACATGGACTGTAGCTGGAAGCCTTTTGGTTTGTATCTTCTTGACTCTTGACTTTTAAGCATTTTGGAGGAGATTTCAATGAATGACAAACCCATCTCGATATTATTCAGTCAACATGATACCTTTGTAATACAGTACCCATAGCACCTTCAAGCATATCTGATCCGAGTATTAATCACACACTTATAACATTATAAAATTGAGTGTGTGAAGCACGTAGCTGCTTTTACAGCTTGCTTTCTGTAGCTTTGATCACTGAAGTACGTGGCAGCATAAAGAACAATAAACACAGTTGGCTATGAGCTTTACCACTCTTCTTTATTTCTCAGATAAAAGGAACTACAAACAGCTACTGGGAGCCATGGACTACTCCTTCCTCTGTGCCTATGCAGTGGGAATGTACCTCAGGTGAGATGACAAGAACCGGATTTGGATCATCACTGTAAATGAGTCCCCTTGTCCTGTGGCGAAACTTAATGAATAAATTCCCTGAGATTCATCAGCAGGTTTAGATATTTAAAAATTTAAAAATGTGCAAGTGCATTTAGGGTGTGTCCAGCTTTACTTTTGCTAGCATAATCAGGTTGTGAAGTCAGGTACACAACACAAAGGGTTATATTTAGTCTCTTAATTAATCAGTCAAATAGTCAGTTAATTAAGTCAGTCTTAATTAACCAGTCAAAATATCAACTGATAACTTTAGAGAGAGAGAGAGAGACAGAGAGTCATGCCCCAAATATGAAACACTAAGACAAAAACATTTTGCAAACATTTCCCAAATCTACCCCGAATTCGAATTCCTATCAGACACACAGAAACTCCCCTATTTACTGGGAGAAATGCCCAAATGTCAAATAATTGCTGCAAAATATGTCTCCACATGCCATGAAGTGAGGACAACCAGTGGAACCTCAGACTGATTTTGTACAGATTTAAAAATTACTATAATTTTGATTGTTTGGTATTTTAGTAATTCTTTTGTTTTACATTTTATACTTGATTTTCTATTTTATTTTATCTATTAATATAACTATATATACACACACACACACACACATTCTACTGTTTCATTTATTTATTTTAATTAAATTCTTTTTTAGATATTTTTTTTTAACAAACACACACGCTTACCGTTTTATTTATTTATTTTGTTTTAACTTTTTAATATATTTATACTTTTTTTAACACACACACACACTTACTGTTTTGTTTATTCTATTTTTAGTATTTTTAACACACACACACTGTTTTATTTATTTATTTTATTTTTTAATATATATATATTTCTTTTTTTTAACACAAACACAGATACTTTGACTACTTTATGCTCGAATTCTTTAATGAAATGTATGGGGGTAATTGTTATGTTATATGTTTGGGGATGATTGTTGTGTATATGTATGATGCTTTGGCAATATTGTTCTACAGTCATGCCAATAAAGCAAAATTGAATTGAATTGAGAGAGAGAGAGAGAGAGATTAATTATGGGCAGAAGTGTGGAAACTATAAAACCTCTTAGCTCTGTGGTTTATCAGTGTCTGAGCTACACTGCTGACTGTAGTCTCTGCTAATGCGCTGCATTCTTACAAACTATGATGAACCAACTGTGTCTCACATCTCTCTCTTCCAGGTGAATTTTTATTTTGGACGTATGATTGTTTCCTCTAAGGGTTAGAGAGGCTACTGTCAGTCATTTCAAACATTTCCATACATGCTGTTATGTAGCAAGACACAGCTAGTTTTTGAAAGTATCCAACTGAAATCCCATCCCCTCCAAAGCCTTTCCCCCAAAACACATTTCCATGCGCAGTGAGTGTAGGAGGATAAGAAACAGGCAGGTTGGCCAGCCAATCTTTTCATTCAGTCATGCATATTACAGTCCTGTGACAGCCAATGGTACCAGGTTTTTCTGTCAGAGCATTTGACTTGTTGATTGCTGTCAGCATGTAAAGAAAATATCACCAAATATAACACATGCTTCTAAAATACCCATCTTTAAGCAACAAAACAAAAAAACTGTATGTATAAACTGTTATAGACAGGACAGAGGAAACAGAATGAAACTTTTGGCTTGTGAAATCCATGTTTAGACTCTCTGATGGAACTTGATCAGGAGCAAGGCTGCTTTACTCCAAACAGTTTCACTGTATGAACCTAGACTTTGTATGAGACCTTTATTTACCTAACATGAAGTAACCTGCTGTCTGATCCTGTCTGATCCTGGCGACATGTGGGGAGATGAAAATATTCAATGAAGTTCCGCTGCTATGCCTCGTGTGTAAACACGTCTCCTAAATAGAGACAATGCATCTTGGCAGCGACAGCCTGCAGCAATGAATGTGTAAAGGGCCTCTAATCTCCTCTGTGGAGGTCATGAAACAAAACTTCCACAATAGGTAGATATTTAACAACTTAACTGATTAACTGTTTTTGTTTTTTTCATCATGTCACCATTATCTGCCGGTGCAGCGGCATCATTGGGGAGCGTTTACCCATTCGACTGTACCTAACAGTGGGCATGCTGGCCAGTGGCCTGTTCACCTGCCTGTTTGGACTGGGTTATGTCTACAACATCCACAGCCTTGGCTTCTATATATTCGTCCAGGTGAGACACTCATGATGCATTAGTAAATCATGAAATATCACATTTGCCACAAGGATTAATGTGGCAACTTGCACTAGTCACAGCACAGTCATGCCACAGGTTCATTTGCTATGATGGAAATCCTCTTTACCTCTCTGCTTTGGGCACAGATTAGCTAGCTATTGTGTCATTGCTTGAGCTGGTAGGATAAAATATCTTGCTTAAAGACTTGGGATGGATATGGCTACTTTATACCTTTTTATAGTATCAACCGAAACAGCCCAGTATGGAGTTGTATCTGTATCTAAACAGTCAGTTTGTATGTTTTTGCTTGGCACATAGGAAAATGGATAAATAACCCATTCTGAGACTCCAAATGTAGACAGCGTCTGAGATGGATGTTCACACACAAGAGACACACACATGTACACATATACTACATGGTCAGGTTACAAGTTACAAGGTTATTAGTCATTATACACAAGTCTGCATAACGAAACACAATTTGTAGTCCCTTCATGCTACACACACAACATAGCCTATAATTAAGTGTTATACCATATTAACACTTATTAACCATAATAAAATATGGTAACATATGAAATCAAATAAAACTATACTGTCCTCATTCATCCTTTTATGATTTCAGGTGGCTAACGGCTTGGTCCAAACCACTGGCTGGCCCAGTCTAGTGACCTGCATCGGGAACTGGTTTGGAAAAGGAAGGTATGGTCTTCTCAGACTGAATTTAGCAGAGTGAAAAATACAATATGGATTTCAATTTGGCTTCTGTAGTAAAGAACGTTTGTGGACGTTTTGGATGAAGCATTACTTAAAAGTGAGTCAGGGGCTTAAAGTTTCAGTGTGTCATTTTTAAGAGGATCTATTGACAGAAATGCGATAAAATATCCACGCAACTATGTTTTCAGTGCTGTGAAAGATCTTGCATAAAGAACAGTTTTTTTATTACCTTAGAATGAGCCATTTGTGTAGTCTGCACAAGCCATTAGTGAAGGTTTGATACATTTCTCTCTTACAAGCTCATTTAATCTAATGAAACAGCTGAATTTTAACACAAGATCAATTAAACTGGACACTCTGCCTCCACTACCCTGATGTGTCTTTGTTGCTGCTGTCTTGTCTTCCTGCCAGGCGTGGACTCATCATGGGGCTGTGGAACTCCCACACCTCAGTGGGAAACATCTTGGGCTCCCTGATCGCCGGCTACTGGGTCTCCTCCAACTGGGGCCTGTCTTTCATCGTACCGGGGCTCATCATTGCAGCTATGGGCATTGTCTGCTTCCTGTTCCTCATTGAGCGTGCGTGTAGACTGGTCATTGGCTGGAGGGCTACAATATCTTAATATTTCACTGATTGTCTTGTTTATTAACCCCTTTTCTTCCTTAGTAAAGTGAGTTTTCATTTACAGTGCTAATTCCATACTAATGGTTGGTACAAAGGTCTGTGACTTGCTAGAGAACATATTTCACTTGCATGAAAAAAGAAGTGGATTTAGCTGCAGTATAGCTATGAACTCCTGCTTTCTGTGGCAGTTTTTTTTTTCTTCTCAGTTTGCTGGCTGACTAAAGAACAAGCATCTCTGAGCAGGATTTCACATCTGTAAATAGAGGATCATATTAACTTATATATTTTCCCTCTTCAGATCCAAATGACCTGAAAAGCACGTACGCTAGAAATTCTTGTCAAGGCAAGACTGTGAGTATATACACCCTTTTCTCTGTTTATCTTTTTATAGTAAATGGAAACACAATCTTCTTTATTTTTATTTCGATTATTAATTATTGTGTGCTTGTATGTTATATGTATTGCAATTTAATCTTTATCAGCATCCATTACTGCCTCAGGATTTACAGCTATTGCTGGATCTTTGGAACATAATGGGATTATGGAAAAATATATGGAAATCTGTCTTGGAATGACATCATACCGAGCCATTAGTAGAAAAAACAGTTTAAAACATTGAGAACAGGGAGATATGTGATATATATCTTTTTGCTCACTGGGATTACTATTACTGTTACTTATTACTACTTTTAAATACTCATTATTTGAAGTTTTGGTCATGTTTAACATGAAGATCTGACAGTGTAACATTATAGACATGCCAGAAAATATGAAAAAGCAGAAGAGGTCCCCTTTAACATGTGAGCTGCGTTTGAGAAGAGCTGCTCTGATATCAGCTGTGCCCATTATTGAGACTAACTAGCCAAAAGCTGGTCAACCGTGTAATGTGGAAAAAGGCTTGCTGTTTTCCGTCACTGGCTATACATGTTTGCATCGAGGCAGCACTATGTTCTGTGTATTGCTGGATTTAGTGATACATGTCTGAGTTACATACGGGTAAAAAATCTTAAAAGTCACGATGACGAGTTGGTAGAGCGTGTGCCTTATGTACAGGTCTTAGTCCTTACTGCAGTGGCCTGGGTTCGAATCCAGCTTGCGGCCCTTTGCTGCCTGTCGCCCCCCATCTCTCTCCCTCTGTCCTTACTCTATCCACTGCTCAACGCTAATTTTAAAAATTCCCATCATGCTCTGTGTAAAACTAACTGAGGAAATGTCTTCTGGACGAATGATATTCATCTCTCCAATAGAGTTTCACTGAGTTGATGACATTTATGTTATGTTTTTTGCTTATTTGTCACTCTGCTGACTAACGCACTGTTGGTTTAGGTCTGTTCATGGGATTACTTGGCAATAAGAAATATATAGAATAACACCAAACTTATCCTTTAGAGCCTGGAAAAACAAACTGGAACGTGTGAATATTAATAATGTGATTTGTTGTCTTTTCAAGCAGTTTCCAACAAAGAGTTGGAATGGCATAAATGGACAAACTGAGGTGTATCTGCAGTACAAGGACAGCAAATCCCAGGTGTGTGTGTGTGTCTCTGCGTGTGTGTTAATACTTTATGTATTGTACATGCAGTGCTCCAGTCTGTGTACATCTGTGTTTCCCCTGAAAAACTGGATTTAATTCAGAAAGGATTTAATTCAAATCAAAGTTTTAAAAAAAGAAGATAAGAGATTAAGGTATTATTTATTAGAAATTTACTTGTAAGCTTTTTCACTGATAGTGACCAACCTTTTATCAGATTCTGATTTAGATGTTGCTAAATCCGGATTAATGCACAGATCTGACATTAGCTTTTTTTCATCTGAGCCCCTCCCACTTCAAACCAGTGAATAGCATTGAGAAAACCACAAATACTGAAAATCTTACAAATGTGTGAAATCTTACTCATGTATGAGCCATTACCTGTAGTGAGAAGCATACTGAGAACATGTGCTTTCAGGGGAAAATTCACTCAGAAGCACTTTCATCACCAGTAGGTACAGCCCCAAGAACAATCAAATAATAGTCTGGTAATGGACTGCTTTAGATTGTACTGGTGAACTGGTAGCTCTGTGTAAATCGATTCTATTTAACAGTGTGAGAGTCGGTGGTGGTGGAGTTTCCTGCCATGTAGTAACAACAATGTAGTAACCAACATGTCATTGTAATCCATTCAGGTATACTACTGTTACAAGGATAGTGTTCAAAACAGGAAGGTCAGTTCCTTCATTGCTTCCAGGTGTTTCATGGTTCCTTCAGCAGCATTCACATTTTGGGGGGTGCTTGATGATCACTGAACAATTGTTCTAATGCTGAGTCCAAATGCTTTTAGATTTAGACAGCGCTCTGTACTTGTGGACTTCCTGGGTGGGAACATGGCGGTTTCACTGTCCACAAGTCTGCAAGTACAGGAAAGTCAGGACATTTGTATTCACAGTTTCTTTAAATTTTTTGGAATGATGGGTGGGTTGGGCTTACTACATGTAATTGTTCTTTCCAGACTCCACAGTGGGCAGTTCAGGGTTTCAGACTAACTAGTTCCACAAGCAGCACTGGTGTTCCCAACTGAATACTTTGTGCACCAGCACAAAAATTAGGAGCACCACATAAATCAGTATGTAGTTCTCTGAGGCCTGCTCTCCTACTTTAATTCTTCCATGTTTAAAGAGCTGGTATTATGCTTTTTGCTTTTCCCCTCTCCTATATTGAGTTATATACCTTTGTTTGTGAATGTAATAGGTTTGCAAAGTGAAAAAGCCCAAAGGGAATTCCCATCTCCCCCAGAAAACTCTGCTCTGAACTGCTTGAAAACAGCTCTTTTGTAGTCCAGCCTTTCATCCCTGTGATGACACAGGGATGAAAGCTAAATGCGTCTCATATAACACTCGCCAAGTGGCTACTCCAACACGCCCTCAAAAACACCTGAGGAAAAACACTGAGCTGCAGCACACAGCTCTTACACCTTTATGGATGAAACTTTTGTTACAGATTAATAACTCACCACTCTGAAACTGTTGCTGCAGCCAAGCTGGTCAGCAACTTGTACAGCTGAAACAAAGCCGTGTTTGCTTCTCACTGACCCGCCCTTCTCTGCTTCTGATTGGCTTGTAGTCCTTAACTAGGAACTGAGCGTGTGCAACTCCCAACAAAGATCATGACAAAAATATGATGTTCTTTGAAAATGAAACCCTGTAAACCTGTTCTGGTACAACCCCTAAATAAGATTTTGAACCTGAAAATGAGCATAATGCCACCTCTTTAAAACAGTTAGTTAGTCAATGTCTACGATGAATGAACAGTCCACAGTTATCATCAACAGATGGGTTAGCCATTTATTGGTTCAACCTCAAAGACCTTTGGATGTAAAGGCAACTACTTAATGCAAAAAAATTACTCTAAATCTGATTTTGCTGTGACAAGCCTATTTAGGTACAAGAACAACAACAAAAGGTCACTACTCAAATTTTGTGAAGTTACTGCATGAACTGAAGTGATGAAAGTCTCTGACTTGGCTCCTGGTTTGATTTAATTCTCAATTAGCAGGTGAACGGGGGCCTGGGACAGAAAAACTGTTACATCTGCAGCCTCTGACCTTTGCCTTGCTTGTCTCTCTCCTTCAGAGTTACGACACAGAGCTGTTGTTGCCCAGGGACAGTGTGTGTGTCCCCATGCAACCCATGGTGGTTGTGAAGAGGGAGTCAGAGCCGTCTGCCATCAGCTTCATGGGAGCCCTACGGATACCAGTCAGTTGAAAGTCAATGGAAATGTTTGTCTGAGGTCCAAGCTAAAGAAGAGCCATCCTGATTCTTATTCTGTTTGTCCTGCTGATCCCTCTGAGCATCACTGAGTCAGTAAATGAGATCTAATCTGTGGACATCACAGATATGCCACTACTTTAATCCTGCAACAATATATTTCTTTGGGCACTTGGGATTTGTTTCCGTCAGAGTGAATAAAATCACAGTGACAGTAGGAGGAGCCAGAGGAACAGTGACAGATTAGCAAATATTAGCAAAAGTTATTTTTAAAAGAATTCACTACTGCAGCAACAGAGCAACATTATCATTCTTAAGAGTTGTGTTTCTGGGCACCTAGAGAACTGAATCATTTTATCAGTCTGGTTTTCAGTTGAGAGCTTTTAAAAGTGAAGCTAGGCAGGTATAATTCAATCACAGAAAAACTACATTACCAACAATCTTGTATTAATGTGTGTCTGTAGGGAGTGATAGAGTTCTCTCTGTGTCTGCTGTTTGCCAAGCTGGTCAGCTACACCTTCCTCTTTTGGCTGCCGCTCTATATGACCAAAGCAGGTGAGAACCATACAGAACTACAACCTTATTTGCTCCTCAGTTTTATTTGTTTCTCTGCAGAATTCTCTGCCTGAACCAAAACAAAATAACTTGAAAAAATGATTATTCCATTTAACCATCAGGGTACAACACGTTATGGTTTGAATCTGCTTGTCCAGTTGTTAACTCACACTCTGATGTTTTGATCAGAGGACTTTGACACATCAAGAGAAGGATAGAAAATAGAGATCATTTAAGTAACTTGTGTTATTTAAGTGGGTAAGCCAGAGTTGGAACAGTGAAGCCAACTAAAGCAAGAATGGTTCCATGTAGGTCCAAAAATGACATCAAAACCCTGCGACACCCAGCAACAGTGTTCCTGTAACATAAAACACTTGAAATCCATGGATGTATTCTTGTGCTGCAAATAAGATGTCATCAATTTATTTTAAAGGAGTTACTTTCACCATTCAAATAAACACTTTCTGGAGGTGCTTGACTTTGGCGGCGACAGAGTCACAAAGGTGACGTCCTTTTCTCCTATAGCAGCCTAATGGGAGGCCAGTGTGCTGTACGGCTAATATTATACAGCATGTAGCCATTATAGTAAAAGTAAGGCACTGGTGTAGGTAATTCACCCTGAAGCTCAAAATCTGTGCCAGCAACAACTTACCTGAGTGCAAGCAGTCTGAGCAGAAGCAGAGCAGATGTAAGAGCCTGCAGCGGCTGTTTGAGTGCAAGGAAAGGGTTTAGAGGAAAGCATTACAACATCTGAATGACAAATCAAAAAGTCATGCTCTCAAATTGAAAGACTGAAAGAGAAAAATCTCATAATTCAAACAATAGAGGAACATGTTAAATTGCCACCAGATAAATGTAAAGGACAGCACGTAAGAAAGGGACTAAGACTTGAGGGTGGTGTAGAGACTGACCCTTTGTAAAGCTGTACATTCAGCATTTTTACACGGCTTTGTAACATTATCTGCAGTGTGTTCAAGCTGATACAGTATCTCACTATGTCTGCTCTTTGTGGATGTCTGAGTAATGGCACATTATTATTATGCTGTTTACAGAGAGTAGACAGCCCACTCAGTTTTGTTACCTCCATTCATGTGTCAGACAAAAGACTGCCAAAAAGAGAACTGAAGTAAGTGTGTGTGTGTGTGTGTGTGTGTGTCTCAGCTCATCTAGATGCCAAGAAGGCTGCAGATCTCTCCACCCTGTTTGATGTGGGAGGAATAGTTGGTAGGTGCTTTGTTTACATGTATTTTTTCTTCCCACATTCACTTAGTGTCAGTATTTACTTATGTATGTGTGTGTGTGTGTGTGTGTGTTGCATGATGCATCTTGCATGCACAGGGGGGATCTTGGCAGGAGTGATTTCTGATAAACTGGGGAAGAGGGCCACCACCTGTGCAGTCATGTTGCTGCTGGCTGCTCCCACAGTAAGTTTACACTGCACAGATGGACAGCTCATCCAGTAAAACACTCTGGTTTGGAGTTCCATGCTTGGAGTTCCATGAAACAGTGAAGTCAACAAATCAAGCCCAGTGACTTCTGGGTTAGATTATGAAGTTCAGACCCACATTTTAACATCACAAAGGAAGTCTGTATCCAAGTAGCAATGATAGACATCAAATAGATGTAAGTAGATCAAGTTTATTTATTTATATTTTTGAAGTTACCCAGCCTCTGTCCAGCATCCAGCTCAACACACATATTTCACTGAGGCAAAATGTTTGTTGACAGCAGTGTTTGGGTAGTTACTCAAAAAAAGATAATATATTACACATTACTAATACATTTTTTACTGCCTTACTTTACTGGATTACTCACTACTGAAAGTAACTAGTTACACTACTAGTTACATTACTTTTGGATTACTGCGTAACATCACCTGCAATGCACAATAAGTTACACCTGATATATGCTCAGATCAGCACAAATCCTTATTATGAGAACAGACGCATGATCTCCTCTTTTACGCTCTTTATAAAGTGACAACAAAGTTGTGAACATCAGCCCAACATTTGTCAAGAGAAGGACAAGGCCTAGAGTTCAGTGCTATAATGCTTAAAACTCTTACTGGACGTGCTTATTGAAGGAGTGGTTATACCTGATGAGCAGGAGTCTCTCAAATCGTTTGTCAGACAACCTGGTCCTCATCGGAGTCAGCACAAGCCTGCTCAGGCTAAAGAGCCTCGCCACAGGCGCACTAGAGGGTATCGCTGTTTTCACCAAACATTATGAAGTAAAACATCCACCCCTCCAAAGACGTCTTTGGCAGCTCTGCCATTTCTGCGACCTCAAGAACTGGTGCTAAAGTCAAAAGTGAGGTCGGCAAAGAGTTCCACACTTAAACACTCATGAAAGGGAGTATTTTTTTATTTTTTAAGTATTTTTTTCTCCTCCTGTTATGCAGATGGTTCAAAAACCAGTTTGCAAGTAACGCAATGATTTTGTCATTAGTAACTGTAATTAGATTACAGTAATGTGTTACTCCAAACACTGGTTGGCAGTGAAACATTATTTTTTTAATTTAAAAGGGACAGTGCATAACAATGAACACGTCAGCTTTTCAGCAAATTAGTCTGAAGCTATTTTCCATCTGTAGTCCCTGGCAGGTCGTCACAAGGCACAAAGCAACGCAGTGAAACATTAAATTAAATACATTAAGCAACACAATTTAAAAGACACCAAAATTTTCAACATCATAATATAAAAGGCACCGTGGTTTTCTAGACTGTAAAGTGTCTGTTGTTTAAAAGGCAAATGGGCTGTACTTTTATAGCACCTTTCATACGACCACTCAAAGCGCTTTACACAACATGTCACACTCACACACTAAGGTGCTAACTGCACATCAGATATACACTAATCATTCACACACACTCGCACACACACTCGCACTCTGATGGCACATCCTTGTTTATGACATACATGAAGAAGATGAGGCACATTTAATGCCATTTTTAGTCTTTACTAATAACTCAATGTGTTGACAAATGAGACGAAGATGTCATGTTTTTAGCTGAATGAACACCAGGCAGCTGCTTATTTATTTAGACATTTAAATTATGAATGGTAACTGAAAATGTGAGTGTTTTAACTGTCTGCTTTGTCTTTGTCTTTGTCCTGCAGCTGTATGGCTTCTCCATGATCAGTGAGTTCGGTTTCGGGCCAACCATCGGTAAGAACCTGCTCTTATTCCTCAGCCTAGAGCTGAATGATTAGATGATTAATTCATTTGTTGGTTGAGAGAAAATGATTCAGTAGTACTTTAGAGAAAAAAATTACTTGTTCATGATAAAAACTTTGAAACATTTTCTGCTTTCATTTTCTCAAATGTGAAAGTTGGCCCATAATGAATAGATGTGGGTCTTTGGGTCCATTGATGAGACAAAATTAAGCATTTGGACTTTGTACACTGAGGACCTTTGGACTTTTTTTAATCAAAACCAGTAATCAGTTGTTGAAATAATTACTAATTAACAAAGTAAACATACTTTCCATGTTAATTTAGTTGCAGGCTTATTGAATGCCTCACCAATATCAGCTGAAATTCTAATTTAATAAAGTGTAGGTAAAAATGTTCTCAACTATTGTAGCGTATTGCTTTCACCAAGACAAAAAAATTACCTCAGTTTTTGTAATGTGAAAAGGATCTTGTAAAAAAAAAAGTACTTTTCTTAATTTAACAAAATATTTTTCATGTTATTATCATGACATTTTCTTGTTCTTACTAGATACCAAATTATTTAGTTTTTACTTCCTTGTTGCCCACTTTTATAAAGTTTGCTACATAAAACATGAATAACCTATTTACCTTTAGAGTGGTACAGTATGTAGTGTGTAGTGTGTTCGCTGCTGATGCAAAAAATATTCTTGTTTAATTTGTCAGATTTATAAAAAAAAAAAAACTTTTCTGAAGTGTAAAGTTTGTTTAAATGCCGGAAGGCTTCTGCACTGTGCTCGTTTTTTGTCTCCCTTGTTGCAGTGGCGTTCTCCTTCGTGTGATATCATTAGTGAGTTAGCAAGTTACCCAATCACTACTAAGCAATGTCGGCCCGCTGCTTTCGTCTTGTCAACTTGTCCGTTGTTGTATTTCACTGGAAACTGAAGTGTTCCCAAACAGAAGACCTTAACAATAAGGGAGAGTCTTAAAGCTCTGCTTTCTCTGCAGCGACCGTGATGCTTAAGTCACTAGATAGCGAGAGACTAAAGCGGCTGCTTGTGTAGCGCTGTAGCTCCACAAGGCAGAGATTTGGTCCCCACTTAATGTCTGTTTGGAAACTCTGAATTTATGTATATTCTACACACAAAACAAGGCTAATATATGACGTTAAACACTGCATTTGGTGCACATGTGCACCGTTCTGAAAGTCCTGTACCGAAACGGTCTGGTACGCGAATATATGTACCGTTACACCCCTACTATGCAGTATCTTAAATTGCATCACTCTTGTCCGGTTACAAACAGATATTTTCCTTGCATTCTCCCAGATGTCCTCCCACATCCCCTCAGTTATCACCACGCCTAGTTCTCTCTGCCAGATCAATCAGAGCGCTGAGATTTGAGCAATCCCTCAGACCGGCATAAAAGGTTCTAATGGAAGCAAAGCTCTGAGAAAGCAGTAAGTTTCTCTGTGTGACATTCGTATCAGCAAGCAGAGATGTATCTTTTACAATAAAATCTCTGACCTGAAGATAACGAAAAAGGTCATTTCTTGATTTGCCATATTTTTCATAACATGATTAAAAGTCATGAGGGTAGGAGCAACAAAAAGATCACCCAGGGAAGAAATTCCCTCAGCTGTCCAGCATTTGAAAGCCCAGTTCAAGGTTCCTGGGAGAAAGTCAGGGTTATCAGTGATCGGGGTGAAAACTGACGTATCTGCCTTCTATATGCTGTGTAATCCTCCATGTTCTAACAGTATTAATTGTAACTTGGTTGTTGCAAAGCTTTTAATATATTTCTCTCGAAAAACTTTGTTGTGCTACTCCCCTTCCCTCCTCCTTCTGGTAAACCAGTAACCCGTAGATTTTTTCTCCTGCTCTGTTCTCGAGGTCACCGATATGCTCGGCCCTGCTTTGTATTTGGTTTTCAAGCACCTGAACCCGCGTCTCCGTCTTGGAGCTGTGCTCAGACGCTGCTATCCTATTCCCTGCCTTGGTGGTTCTCTCCCATACAGGGCCTGTATAGTTTGGGTTAGTGGCCCCAGCTTTTCATCAATCACCCGGTTATGTTTGCTGTTTTTTCCTGAATAGTTTGGGGGAAAGCTGGGTCAGGGACGTCCTCGGTGTTAACTAGTAGCGGTTGTTGCTGTTCCTCCACAGGGGGGAGGTCAGGCAAGCTAGCAGTAGCTTCTGGTCTGTTGGTCTTGGTCTGTTCATTTTGTGCATTTAATTGGATGTTTATTTGTTTGAGCATTTCTTTTAATTCTGTATTTATTTCTGAGTATGTTAGGATCAGTCCTCCATAGGGGTCAACTCCACTGGTTGCGAAAAGAAGTCAGATTCAATTCAAAGTTATGACAAAATGTCTCTACATCTCACTTGATTTATTATTTCAGTTAACACTTTCCATGATGTTCATTTAGTAAATTGTATTATGATTTTGTTAACTGTAACATTAGATTAGAGGCCTACTATTGGATGATGCTTTGTGACATTGTGGATGGACTTAGTTGTAACTGAGTCACTGCAGTCATCTCAGAGGAATCACACTGAGACAGAGCAAACTTACCGTGAGCCGCCTGAGTTTGTAAGGCTTTATCTTCGACTCATATTTATTCTTAAGAACATTTTTCACACACAGACGTTCACACACACCTGCCCTGATCTTGATGTGCGTGTTTGCTCTGAAGTGTGTTAATGAATCTGTCTTTTCCTAAATGTTCCTGAACACTGTTTTGAAGTTATATAGGTATGTTTCAAATACTATCTGTGTCCTCATCATCTGCTTATCACGTACAAGTTCCTATAATCTGATCATCAGATGATCATCAGTGGTTCATTCAGTGTAGACATTGAGGCTCAGCTGGTGACTCTTATTCCCACTGAGCTCATAATGGTCCCAGCTGTGGCTCATTATCCTCACAATATGCTGAAGGGAATTTGTAAATGTCATGATGTGACACTCGCGATACAGCAGAGGATGATACAGCTGCTGAGCAACAGCAGCAGCTCTGACGTTGTATAAAACACATGCACTGATTGTAAATAAACAATTGTAAATAACTTGTTCAATTGTTGTAAACAACTTGTTAATTAATGGTTGTCTTTTAAATGATTTGTTTTTGTCTTACATTCACTGTGGGTCATGAGAGCAAAGCAATTTCAATTCTCTGTGTGCCTTGACAAAGTTGACTTTGGCACACATTGTTGGTTTGCTCCAAGTGAGGTAGAGTAAACTTTATCACAAATGCCAGGTATGTTCTTCATACTGGGGGAAACATTGAGTTACACAGGAGTGCAGTGGACTTGGGTAGCTGTAGAAATGCATGATGTAACTCACCCAGTCTGTGTTTCCCAGGCATGCTGTTAGTGTGTGGGGGTCTAGTCAATGGACCCTACGCCCTCATTACGACTGCAGTGTCTGCTGATTTGGTAAGTGTGTTTAACTCTAATTCCAATCTGCTAAATTCATACGTGATTATTGACTCAATCTGGACAGACCCCCTCTCTCATTCCTCTCTCTCAAACTTTGATTTGATCTTTGACCCTAGGGGACCCACAAGAGCCTGAAAGGCAACGCTAGAGCATTGTCTACTGTCACAGCAATAATAGATGGCACAGGATCTGTAGGTCAGTATCAATGATCAACGGACAAAAATAAAACAGAAGGCTGGTTTTATTATGTTTCTAATGTTCAACAAATCCCATGGAAAAACCCAGCCAACAGTGTGCATGTATTAGTCTGTCTAACAATACTTTTACATGCCCTGACCCTGTCTGTAGCACTCCTATACCTACTGAAGAAGATGTACACTTTTAAAAACAACTCAAATAAAATTACATCTCACAAAAGTGAGTACATTCCTCACATTTTTGTAAATATTTGATCATACCTTTTCATTTTCATGTGACAAAATTGCAGAAATGACACTTTGCTACAATGTAAAGTAGTGAGTGTACAGCTTGTGTTACAGTGTAAATTATAAAGCCATTAATGTCCAAACTGCTGGCCACAAAGTTGAGTACACCCCTAAGTAAAAATGCAAATTGGCCCCATTATTTTCCAGCACTGCCTTAATAACCCTTTTGGGCCTGGAGTTCACCAGAGCTTCACAGGTTGCCACTGGAGTCCTCTTCTACTCCATCTCATCTTTAGAAGTGGCGTCCTTCTGGGACAGCCACGCAGACCAATTTGATGCAGTGTGCGGCATATGGGCATATGGTCTCGGCACTGACAGGCTGACCCCCCAACCCTTCAACTTCTGCAGCAATGCTGGCAGCACTCAGACGTCTGTTTCCCAAAGACAACTTCTGGATATGACTCTGAACACGTGCACTCAACTTCTTTGGTCGACCATGGCGAGGCCTGTCCTGAGTGGAACCTGTCCCGTTGAACCGCTGTATGGTCTTGGCCACCGTGCTGCAGCTCAGGTTCAGAGTCTTGGCAATCTTCATGTAGCCTAGACCATCTTTATGTAGAGCAACCATTCTTTTTTTCAGATCCTCAGAGTTCTTTGCCATGAGGTGCCATGAAGTGTGAGAGTGATAACACCAAATTTAAAACACCTGCTCCACATTCACACCTGAAACCTTGTAGCACTAATAAGTCACATGACACCAGGGAGGGAAAATGGCTAATTGGGCCCAATTTGGACATTTTCACTTAGGGGTGAACTGACTTTTGTTGCCAGCAGTTTAGACATTAATGGCTGTGTGATGTGTTATTTTGAGGGGACAGCAAATTTACATTTACAAGCTGTACACTCACTACTTTACATTGTAGCAAAGTGTCATTTCTTCAGTGATGGCACATGAAAAGATATAATTACAAAAATGTGAGGGGTGTGCTCACTTTTGTGTGTGTGTGTGTGTGTGTGTAAAATGTAAATGCTCCGTACTTGTATAGCGCCTTTCTAGTCTTTTCGACTACTCAAAGCGCTTTACACACTACATCTGCATTCACCATTCACACACACATTCACTCATTGAGCCTAAGCTCGAACGGAACTAACATTCACACACATTCATACACTGGCGGAACAGACGCCAGGGCAATTGGGGTTCAGTGTCTTGCCCAAGGACACTTCGACACGCCAGCCTGGGGGAGCCGGGATTGAACCGCCGACCTACCGATTAACGGCCAACCCGCTCTACCTCCTGAGCCACGCCGTGTGTGTGCGTGTGCGTGTGCGTGTGTGCGCGCAATGCACAATACTTTTTTTGGTAGGCGACATGGTTTGTTTGGGGCTCCAGATGAGATTTGTAGACAACCAACCTTAGCTTAGAATGACCTCCCTAGTGGTGTTCATGTTGTGATAGCTTCTATTGTTTTTCAGTCCAGTGTAGCATTTTTCATTAAACTTTGGATTCAACCTGTCTGAGATATCCTCAGAGATATTTCTTTGGGGAGGTGATCTACACACACAAACAAATGATCCTAATTATGTTTATGCTGTCAGGTGCTGCAGTGGGCCCCCTGCTGGCGGGGCTGTTGGCTTCAGGCGGCTGGGATCAGGTCTTCTACATGCTGATGACTGCTGACTTCCTTGCTCTGTTGGTGAGTGCTTTAGAAACCATGAACAACAGTGGCCAGTAAAATTACTGAATGTAGCTTTAAATTCAGGCCAACAGTACACAAAAGGTGTTTCAAATAGTAAAAGAAACAAAAACACTGACGCAAAATAAATAAATGAACTAATATTTGACTTTGTGCATGTGTGTGTGCAGCTTTTGCTACGGCTCGTGACAAAAGAGCTGTGCTCTGCTAAATCCCATCCCATCTCCACTGTAGAGTAAGTCCTGCTTTCTACTGTTGATCATTGTCTTTTTCTTCTGTCTGTTCTCCCATTCCTTCACTCCCAAAATTATTATATTATAAATATAAATTTGGGTCATTTGTTCCTCATGGGCTCCTGATGACACCTGAAAAATCTGGTGCAATTCGGCTTCTAGGTGGCGCTATAATCCAAGCTCAAACACCGTGGGGAAATCCTATTAATTTCAATGGCATTTTGAACCAAAGGACATTTTGCCTCATAACTAGGTGACAGAACATTCATAAACCTCATAAACCTGACGCCAGGGGGCTGTTCTGTTTGCAGTTCTAATTATTATTATTATTATTATTGGTAATGATAACAAGGTAATAATAATGACAAGCAAAAATATGTTACTATCATTTTGGGGGTTTAAAGTATAGAATAATAGAATAATATAAATTATGTAATACTTCTGTGAGGTGTGGGGCTTAGTGACTTAAGACTGTGCTGAAAGGCTGCATCCCTGGAAGACATTTGGAGGACGAGTAGGATTTGTGTGGTTGATAGGGGGTAGGTGGGAACTGGGTGGGTAATTTTAGTAATATTAAAAAAAGTTTCCCAGATCATATTTTAGAACTGATTTAAAGGTTGAAGCAGCTCTAATGATGTGATGTATTTCTGTATTTTAAGTTGTTACCTCAAAGGACTCAAGTGCTTTAAAAAGCACTTTGCTGGTATAGATTTCCTGGTTAGGAACCGTACAGATATAGCCATGCTCCAATAAGCACATTTACTGGAGAAAGCTGTAACCTGAGAGAATCTTGAGAACCTATGGAGGGTCATAGCGAGAATATTTTTGAGGACTACTTTTGAGGGCTTACTCACAATATGTTTTGCATTATCTTAATACTTTTCTTCTTCCATTCCCTCTGATAGCTGTTTGTATTTCCTCTATATTGGTTAGTTTATTGAATCTTACTTTAAACTGGGCATTACTAGGGCTGAAACCATTTGTTGAGAAATTAAAATAACTCCTGCTACTTGCATAGAATGTGGAAGTCCTGCGATGAAACACAAAACATATTGCAAGACACTACAAAACATTGCTATTGATTCAGTTTTTTATGTTATAATGATAGGTCACTAGCACAATTGTCTGGTTTTGAAATAGTTAGATTTTGTTTGAAATGTATAAACAATTATCTCTCAGTTCAAAGGGGAAGGGAAAATCCAAAATGAAAATGAGAGGTTTGCAGAGAGGTAAAGTGTATTGGCGGTTTGTCTGTTCCAAATATGAAATCATATGGCTACGCTTTACATCTGCATCCTTTACTAAGCTGATGTAGTGCCTCTAAATTTATTCTGTGGTTTGTAATAGAAAAGGGGAAACTATCAAATTCCCTCAAACAAAAATAGGGGTTATATAATATACATATTCTGAGCTGAATTAACTTCAAAGTTTAGTGTTTTTTTTTTCTTTTTGTTGTCTACATCATTTTGATGGATAAAACTCCAAAGACTCCAAATTGTAAAAATGACTTATTAATAGTACTCCTAAAAATGTTTTGTAAATAAAACATGGCATGGCAAAACATGAGCACAAAATACACAGGTACAGATAATACAGTACAAAAAAAAAAAGTCATTTTAGTCTCCTCCTTTTGGATCTTTTTTTTTAGCTCACAGCAATAACCAGATGCTTGGAGGAAATGCTGGGTATGATGCTCTTTTTGCTGCCAAATGAGTACAGTCAGGTGCTGAAACCAGTTTGCAGCATGAATATTTTTCCCCACACAACAAGTAATGTAATATCAGTGATAATGTGCAAGAGTTGGAAAGGAATGAAGGCTGTATGCTGCCATTATGGTGTAACTGCAGATGAGAAATATTCTGGCTGAGAAGTGGATTTAATTTTTATACGACTAATTTAAAGAGCCATTGAGTCACATCTTCACATAGCAACAAACCTCAGTTCACCATATTATCACTCACAAAAATAGTAATTTGACATCCAACTTGATGATGAACAAATTTTCTGAAGCCAGGACACGTGTATTTTAAAAGTTGTAATTAGATTAACTTACTCTGTAAAAAAAAAGAACAGTGTTCCTTCATGAACAGTGAGTTCAGTTTTCATAGAGCTGTTGACTGGAAAATGTATCAATATGGTTTTAATGCTTATCTCTGCCTCCCAGGTTGAAGGAGCACTGAGCGCCTTGATTGCACTGCCTCCTGGTCTAAGCCTCAAATGGACTGTGGCTCTGACTGTAACTGGACTGTCCTGGAGATGTTAAACATACACAAGCACACATGGAAAATAATGCAACATGCTGCATGTGTGTACAAACATTTCTGTACCAGCTACAGTAGTTGCCTCCCTGGCGTCCCTGAGGATGAAGTAAGGCTGAAGGTGTGGCTGGTGGACCGAACAGAACTCCAGCAGATTTCAGTCTAGATAATTCATTGGCACATACTGTATATACTTGCACACAAAATGCTGTACTCAACTACCCTGTCTCTTTCTTGCTCTGTGAGCCTATTTCCCTAGCAGCCAACTTGAGCTTAAAGCCACTACCTGCTATGACTCCAAGGGTTGGCAGATTTATAAAACTAGCCTTATTTTTGGCACGTTTAATGGGATTTTAGATAAACTACAACTGTTATTTATCTGAATGACTGTATTTTCATGGGTCCTGGTGTATTTAAGGGCAGACTAAACCATAACAACTCTAAACTTAACAATCAGGTTTATACCTTAACTTAACCATCCAAACTATTATACCTAACGGACCAGTTCTTAATTTTATACCCAAACCCAGCCTTCCAGTGGGACCATGGTGGCATCTACCCTGGTTTTAGACCTTGAATCACATCCACACCTCCAAATTTCTAAGAAATCTAATAGATCAGGTGTTGTAGTCATTGGTGGCTTGAAAAAACAACCGAGCCATTCTGCACTTTCTGGGGGGGGATTAAGAATGGCAACTTAAAGGTGGAGTCAACGGTTCTAATCCAGTACACTTCTTCTTGTCAAAATCTCCAAAGCGGTCCACTAGCTGACCGTTTTGTGTGAGCTGAAAATAAATTCAGTGTTTGTACTCAGCCCTGGCTCTGTAAATAGGAAACAAAGTGGCCACACAACATTTTTCCAGCAACGATGTGTGTCAGTAACATGACATGTTCACAGACAGTAAACTGTGGCAGCAGGAGAGTAAGTGTCGCTGTCTGGAGCTGCTGTGCTGGCTCTGTGGCTGCTTTCATGCTGTTGAATTTCTTTAGAATCGCTTCCACCTTTAAATCAATATCTGTCTGCAATTGTTTTGAAATGTTAACTCCTCCTAGCAACTGCCATCGCAGCCTCCATGTTACAAACAATGGCCCTAAATTAAATGGGTCATTTTAAAAAAAGTTTTAATTTAGTGAGAGTTTGCTTGTTACCTTGTTGTCTAGTAGCTGCCAAGCTAGACTAAATTCCTGTAGTTAGCTGCTGTACACCGAACCTGAACCCCTGTGGACTTAAGATGGATTTGTTCCTGGTATAATTCTGTGGCATATCTGTGAAATTATAAGCATGTGTCTGATATTCTGTGTCAGAATTATGTGCACTTTTGGCCAAAATAGTATAAGAAAATGTAACCTTCTGTGGGCCCTTTCACACATAAAGCTTAAACCCCTTTCATGCGTGAATCTTATGATGGTCCTTAAAGTCACACTAGTAAACATGAATATAAACAACTCTGAATTCACAAAATCACTTTGCATATGTTTTATGAAGAAAAAAATACATTCAGCACTTTTGTTAGACCTCAAGGATACACATAATGGTTTTTGGTGAGAAACACTTAGTTTACTACAAAACTCCAAGGGGCGTCTTTTAAAGCAACATTTCACCCAAATGATAAAATCTCACTGACCTGTCTGTCAGGTCATTTTGCTTTTATTTGTCCAGGTTTCCAGATATCACTCTTTAAGTTTATGGTGTGACACCACTGAAAAAATATTCAGCAGCAACATCTTTCCAGGAACTGTGTCCCTGTTGACATTGTCAACAGTTGTCATGGAAACTGAAAGTAGTACTATAAGCAGTTGACAGTTTCTTCTGTGAACTATCTAGGATAACAGCAACAGTGTTTCTACTGACATGTTTTAACGCTTTGAAAAATTCAAATTCTATTGAATTGGGGTGAAATCTCCATCTGGACAAATAAAATTTTCTTTATAGATAAATACCACTAGAGGGAAGTCAACAAATATATTGGATGTCTTTATTGAGCTGGTGCTTTTAACAGTTCTGTACATTGTGTGTTTGTCATTGTGTGACATGATTGTTTCTCTTTACTATTTATACAAATGTTGTCTTTTACTCAAATGACAAGCAGCTCTGATTAAAACAAAGACAGGTGCTGGACCAACTTTAACTTCTGGGTAAAGCTGTGTGTGAAAGGAGCATATACCAAGACCACTACAACTCTCCCCTACTGTGTGGACGTTGCCGTTTCTGTGTCACCTTTGCCTTACTGAACCAAAGAGATTGTGGAGATTATATTGTAATTTAAATAAGACACCACTTATTTTAGAAGTCATTAATTATTCCTGTCAGTTTTGTGGTGGTTTCTGTTTTTTTCTGAATGTGTTGGGAAGTGAAGGCACCAAAGTTGTATTTTATATAAAACCTGCAGATAGTAATGTATGCCTTTCTGTCTGTGGGGGATCTGATCTGAGATATTATGAATGTAAAGTTCTTTTCTAACCTCATATGGATAAATTATATATCTTATCTCAGAATGTAAAATAGTAATATCAATTAATTTATCACTTCTTCCAATAGCTGATCTTAGGATAAAAAATTCTGTTGTTGAAATAGTAAAACTAAGACACTAAAAGTTCATGGTTAGTGATGTTTTTCCAGATCAGTTAAATATTTATAATTATGTTGTTAATTTATTAGTTGTTAACGGTACTAGAATAAAATCCTCATAATGTTTGAATTTCATGGTGATAGCATTGAGACAATATTATGCCTTCCTTAGAACAAGACCTCATGTTGTTTGTATGTTTTATGTGTCAGTGGTAGGCCTTGTACTTGAAACATTGTGTGCCTTGTTTGGTGTTTGTCACTTTGCTGGGCAATTGATTTTGTACAAAAAAATCCAAATATTGAAATGTTAACTATGTTGGGGGTAGTTTACTCCCAAAGTATTGTAGGGAAAAAATAAACCATTTGTTTTCTTCAACTGTTTGGGGGTCGTGTTTTTGATGGCTCTTCTTGCAGCGAACTACTGCTGGCCAGCAAAATCGTCTACTTCATGGCATGGAGTGGCCTAAAGTCTCAGCTGGAAGTGGCAGGTGTCATCCGGTATGGTAAGCTCCTGACAGATGGGAACCCACTCAGTGACACAGGCAGACAAGAAATCACACACACGCCCTTCCCAACCCTGTGACAGGATTCAGAGGGGGTAGGCTTCAGGCATATTGCTCCTTGATTTGAGCCACTACTTTCAAAACTCACACTTATACAGTATATGATGCGTAAGTTGAAAGAGTTTCTCCTGTCCATAGTGGCCCAAACGTGATTTTTCCTAAAGTGACTCAAATGAAAGGCTCATCCTAAATTTTAAAGAAGTTTTATCCTTAGTAAGCACTTCTTTACTAGATATGATCGATCTGTACTTATTAACAGCCTATGTACCACAGCTTTAAAGTAGCTGTAATTAAAAGCCCACTCTTGATCCAGAGGTTTTAGCCAATAGACCTTTTTCTAACCTTCCTTTGATCCTTGATTTTCCATCAGGATTTAGAGTTCATCATAACACAGAGACAGCACTGGTGAAAATTACTAATCATCTTCTGACTGCATCAGACAAAGGACTTGGTCTTGTTAGATCTTAGTGCTTCCATTTCAGTGACTGGAACATTTTGGCATTTAAGGAGCTGCTCTAAACTGGTTTAGGTCCTATTTATCAGATCTATCTCTGCTTCCAGATGGGGTTCTGGAGGTGGACACCATCTTCACATTTAAGAGTAGGCTTAACACTACTTCTTTTTGATAAAGCTGGACTTCTTCCCTTTCCTGTAATTTTGTGCTTTCTCGTCTCTCTCCTCTGTCCTTCTCTTGCATTCTGCAGGTGTTTCTGGCTCTGGAGCTGTTGCCCACATGTTCCTACTTGACACCTGCAGCTACTGTTGTTATTAGTCTTATTATTACCACTATTATTCCTATTATTAGTTTTTATTTATATTTTTACTATTATTTTCATTACCATTACTTGTACTTTACATTTCTATGAGGTACTTGTCTTCCATTGTGCTATGTTCTCTTTCCTCCTTCTCTTCCTCTCTCTCTCTCCACTTCTCTCTCTCCCTCTCCCCCCAACAGGGCCAGTCGAGGCAGATGGGCAGCTACCTTAAGTCATGGTTCTGCTCGAGCTTTCTACCTGCTAAAAGGGAGTTTTTCCTGTGTCATCAAGCGCATTTTCATATTATGCACCCTAAGCATGGAATAATTAGCAAAAAGATCTTAAACTAGAAAGAGCTTCGTAAATGGATAGAGATGTGGTTGTTTTTCTTGAGAGGCCACTGTGTTTGAATATGTGTTTTTGTGTTTTTTTGAATTTTTAGTAATAGTATTTATGTGTGGTTGCTACCTTAGCCAGGCCTCTCTTGTAAAACGAGGTTTTAGAAATTAAAACTATTTGGTAAAATAAATAATAATATTATATATGTAATATGTGTCACTCCATTACTGATTGCAATAGTCGAGGCGAAAGATACACATGGCCTGTACCAGAAGCCGGGTTGAGGGCCTGAGTTTCCTTATGTTGCACAGAGCAAAGCGACATGACCGAGAGACAGGCTGCTGGCTTAAGGACAAACTTGCTGTTGTGGATAAAGCAAAAAACCTGAAGGGCTCTGGCATCTTCATCAGTTAGGACTTCCCTGAAACCATCCAACAAAGAAGGAAAGATCTACTCCCTGCAGTGTAGGTGGCTCGAGAGAGAGAGAGAGAGAGAGAGGTGACATTGCATATTTGAGATATGACAAACATCTTGTCCATCCACCTTTTTAAAACCCTCCTCAACAAAGGAGGGCAAACATTTAGAGTTTGCTTCAATAGTTGCTCATCATGTCTTATTTACACAGTATTTTGCTTTTTTTGCTTGACATATCTATAGTACAGTAAAAACACACTCTATGGACAACTAGAATACAGCTGACTCAGTTTGTAATATTTTTAAGCCTTTTGATTCCTCAGCAATTGATTCTTTTAATTTTGATGTTGACCCAGATCTACATTTTTCATCTTTTGATGCCAAAAACCTTTGCAGATCTCATGATGAAACTCAGTTCAATGATTTTTTTTTTTTTTCGATGACTATGAATTTAAAGTTAGGGATGATCTATCCCTGAAGTCAGCTAGGGCTGAGGAGAATCTGTTTGCTTTGGTGAAAAATTTTTTATTGTTGGTGTTATTTATTGCTCACTGGACTCTACTGTCAAATTTTTTCATTTTAATGAATGTCTATTGTTACATTTTAGGAGATTTTAATATAAACCTTTTTAAAAATGATTCAGATACATTTACAGATTTTATCAATATTTTTTTATTCTAGTTACTTTTCCCTCTTATTGATAAGCCTACTCGAGTAAAGGAGAATTCAGCAAATTTGATTGATAATATCTTAACAAACAATTTGAGTGAATGAATGAAATCTGGGGAATTGTATTAAGATCTGTCCGATCATTTCCCTATATTCCAGTACTCGTTAATCAGATTTAATACAACTAAACTAAAAAAGAAATAGATGCATAAAAGAATTATGAGCAAATTAAATATTTCAAAATTCTATGATTGCCAGTATTTCATGGAATGACCTATACAAAGAAAACTCTCACTAACAATTACATTCTGTGAAAGGCTACTCCAACATACACACACTGACAGACACACATACAGATTCACACACACACACTCACAGACACATAGACACATACACAAGCAAATTTAGGTTGTCCATGGTTGTCAACAGGTAGAACAGCTCTTTATGCTTTTCATTAAATTATTTATTTAAATGATTTATTATTATTCCAGCTCTAATGGCTGTGCTGTGTTGTTCATTTATTTTGCTTGACTGTTTCTTTTCATTGTCCCTCAGTTGTTTCTCATGTCAGCTGTTTTTGCTGTTGTTCAGCTGCGTTTCTCCTCCCCAACACCTCCTCCCTGTTCTCACAGGTGCCTAAGCTTTCTGTAATTAGTATTTTCCTCTGTTATTTCTTGTTGCCCCCCCCATCCCCATTTGCTTACAGGTGTCGTACTTTCTCTGTGGTGTGTGCCCCCACTGTCCAGCCCAGTGACAAATCAATACATACCAACAGACAAAGGAATACATTAAAACCCTCTTGTTAAAGTAAAATCTGTCTGGCACAACATTGTCTCCAGCTCCCCATACTTTATACCAGGCTGCTGGACAGGACACGTTTAAAAAAAAAGTTGTTGTCAGGCATATTGTAACTTTTTTGTGGCATTGGTGGAGTTAAGGCTCTCTTCTGGCATGTCGACCATGCAGTTAATTTTTGTTCAAGTATCGGCTCCTTGCAACAACCACAGCTTCTTCTTCCACAGCAGCCTGTATTTTCTCCTGCGGTTACCTGTGGGCTTTTCTTTGTATCCCGAACATTTCTTTTGGCTGAAATCTTTCTTGGTCTACCTGTGCGTGGCTTTGTTTGCTTCAAGAGATTCCTGAATTTTCTTCTTCTTAATAAGTGATTGAATAGTACTGACTGGCACTTGCAATGCTTTGGAATGGATTTTATATCCTTTCCATCTTTATAAAGTTCCATTACCTTGTTATACAGGTTTTTTGACAGTTCTTTTCTGCTCCCCATGGCTCAGTATCTAGCCTGCTCAGTGCATCCACGTGAGAGCTAATATTATGACTATTTATACACAAACACTAATTGAAATTTCAAAAGCAGCAGGTTTGGTAAATGGACCTTTAATTGCCATTTTTACTTGTGTGTCACCTTGTCTGTCTATAACAAGGTCAGCTATTAAAGGGTATGTAACTTTTGACCAGGGTCATTTGGGTGGTTTCTGTTATCATTATGATTTTAAAAGAAGCCAAACAACTATGTGATAATAAATGGTTTCATAAGATCACTATCCTTAAAGGGCAGTGTGTAATATTTCTGAGGATTTATTTACAAAAATGCAACATAAGATCCATAACTATGTTTTCGGTGGAGCAGAAAGACTACATTATTACATGGACGTCACCATGTTGTGTCGCCATGTTTCTACAGTGGCCGAAAACGGACAAAGGACGCTACAGAGCGTGTTCCGTCACAACGTTTTTTTTCTTCTTCTTGTATAAATTTCGGCAGTGTAGTTGCCCATCCATACGTTGAATGCGTACAAAGAAGAAGAAAAGGAAATAATAATAATAATAATAATAATAATAAGCAGTCTCAGAGTGGTCGATCTAATTTATTAGAGGTAAGAGGAGAAATAAGATTTAGACAAATTGAGGAGTTGGGGAGGCCAGGTATGGTTGTTACACTTTTTCCTTCAGCAACTATAACACACTGAATCTTTTAGCTAAAGTTCTCAACCTTTTATACAAAGTACCCACATTTTTTCACTACAAATGGCACCAATTCAATCCTCTACAAGAATATCACAGACCTTGTGAGTTGATGTCAAATGCAATGTGTTTCCTTGTTATAACCTACCCCAATAGCGGGGTAGGTTATAACAATCACACAATAGAATCAAAAATAGATGCACACTATGATAAGCTTCCAAAACAGGTAGTGATATCAGAGAACAATGTTTCTCTCTTGCTGTGACAGACTTTGTCTGATTACTCATGTGCATGAACAGTATGTGTATGTAAATGTATCTATCAAATAAACTCACTTAAAAGTATTCTTAATAAATAGTACTAAAATGTTCCTTAAAGAACATCTCTGTACATCCTTAGGTCTTACTATAAAGAGTGTGTGTGTGTGTGTAAATGTGTGTATATTCTTATTCAAAGTCACAGTCAGTGCCTGAAGTGGGCCGATATTCATCAGTATGAATACCAGCACTTCAATATTTTACTCTTTGGCGTACTGGGACTTTTCTCGCGCACAGGCACTTCTCACAAGCTGCCCATTCACTTTTCTACCTCTCCACCAGCAGAGACAGAGAATGGAAAAGGTAGAGTGACGACACATACGCCAACAGCGTGGATGGTTGTAACACTTTTTAAAGAAGTGTTACAACCCACCCACCCACCACGATGCGAAAACACGATGAAGCTAGCCGAAGTTGGGACAGATGACGGTAGAAATCAAGGACATAAACATCGGTGTGGATTTTCCCAGATGGAAGGCTCGATTCGGGCAGATGTTTTCAAAGTGGTGCTGAAGTTGCCTGTTTTTTACTGGACAGGTAATTTAGTTAAGTCAAGTTAGTCCAACTTTCGCAACGCAAATGAAAACTGTTGTTTGATAGCTGTAGCTAGAAGATGGCCGTAATCAATATACTATATAATATTATTGGCAATAAAACTGTACAGCATGGAAGTTCAGATCAGCCCGTTTACTGCCCTGGTGGCGTGTTATGATAACAAGATGGTGTGCCTATCTACCTAAAAATGAAATATATTTGTTTGTAGGCTATTGCTTCACTGCTATGCACACAAATGTGTTATTTGATAACTAACAGGCTAAATACATATTAAAAATGTTGTACCATTTTGCCACAAGCTAAAATGATAGCTATTAGCACTACTCTGTGCTTCTATTGTATTTCAAAAAATTTAAAAAGACATTTTGGTAAGATTTGTAGATTTCTCATCTGATTGAACAAAGTGAAGAGGAGCCTTGGTCCTCACCTGACAATGCTTTTATAAACTTCATGTATTTATAATGTTTATAATGAACTGTGGTGCAGACACAATGAGGCTTCAATTTTCCTTTTATCTGTTAGTGATCATACTTGCACTAGATAAAGGACTTTTTGAGATGTTCTTCATTTATTTTGGTATGTTAGTCCAGATGAGGCGACCCTCCCATTTTCAAAATTCCTGCCAAAGTCTGCAAACTGTACAATTTGTTTGTTTTCTGTATGCTTATTCTTTCTTTCTTTAAATATAAAGAATGAAGAGGTCACTTTCTGTTTCACCCACACACAGCACAAACACATAAATCACAGGCCTTTGTCCCGGTCAATAACTGCTGCACTTCCATCAGGCCAAACCATTGTTGTTCCCCCCATCTCAATAATTTAAAGGTTAAACTTCACTTCAGCTGGGTGTTGCAGTGACTCATTGTACCACTGCCCAGTGGTGGACTCAGGCTGTCTGAGGGGCAGGGACCGAAGAAATAAAAAGGCACCAGCTTCATGCAGTTGGGAACCAGTGTGGATAAAGTCTTGATGCATTTATGGTGAAACAGTTTCAAACCCCTTTCTAGCATGTAGGGTAGCCTATATGGCACTGCATTGTGTTTTCTTCATTTTAAGAGCACCTATTCGTGCACTGCGTCACCCTAGAGGCCACTTTATCACATTTTTACATTGGGCCACCATGAAGGGCACCTAGTCATAATTTATCTAACATACGGGCATACTAGAGGGTCCCATTGCAGCTTGCCCCCATGGAGCGAACACATAACAAATCAGAAACATAAAAAATGAGCTCCAAATCCAGAAATAATCAATACTCAATTAATGCATTTAAAATGAACAAAAAGGAGAAAAAGAATGTAGCCAACCAAAATGCAGAAATGTGAATACCAAGCGTACCTTAAAAGGGTTATAAATTGTAACTAATTAATGTATTAATGTTGAATATTTATACTACAGATCCGTTATAAACCATTAATAACTACACATGTTGGGTAGTGATGCAATTATAATTGTAAGTACTGTATGGTGGTGTGCTCTACCAGGTGAGTTAACCGACGCCTCACTCAATGTTCTGTTAGATGTATAAAAGTCTTCAAATAAGGGTTTTAATCATAAGGAATGCCGTTCTAAGTGTTAGTACGTTTTTGATAAATAGATTTTGATCCAGATTGTCTGCGTCCTTCCTCCAGAAGTGGTCAAATGGGATTGTTATAGTAATATTTTTATTCGCTTGAGGTTGAACTAATTCATGCTCGTTACATGATAATGTTGCATTTACTGCATTTAGCCGATGTGATACATCGGTATTAGCTTGCTTGTCCTTTTTCAGTAACCAGCATTATTGTTTGTGTATCTTTCACGGAGGCTCAGCAATGTCAACACAACTTAAAGTGAAATGATTAGTGAGCTAGACTGAATATTCTAAGTGAGATTGTTGCTACACTTTATAAAAGTTAGACCTTTTTAAGTAACAATAATGTACTGAAGGGTCTTCTACTGTTTTGTTGTCCCACGCCGGGGTGTACTTGGACTGAAATTCAGCAAGGGACTTTTGAGAGGGACAGGCCTTTTATGTGAGTGCCCTTTGGAGGCGCGTGGAAATATTTTTTGCAGTTATTTTAATACATACTACATGCTTCTGTTGTATACAGTAAATCAGATTATGCTGAAGACCTTCAAGAAAATTTACACCTGCCTCCTTAGTTTGTATAAGCAAAAATCTGTGGTCAGCAGTGGCAAGCCTGAGTCAGTCAGAGTGCTAAATACTTAAATATACTGAACAAAATTATAAAAGCAACACTTTTGTTTTTTGCCCCATTCATCATGAGCTGAACTCAAAGATCTAAGACTTTCTCTATGTACACAAAAGGCCTATTTCTCTCAAATATTGTTCACAAATCCTTTAAAATCTGTGTTAGTGAACACTTCTCCGTTGCAGAGATAATCCATCCACCTCACAGGTGTGGCAGATCAAGATGCTGAGCAGACAGCGTGGTATTGCATGTGTGCCTTAGGCTGGCCACAATAAAAGGCCACTCCAAAATGTGTCTAACAATAATTCCTTTTCTTATTCTATCTATGAATAATGTGATGGCCTACACTGCCTTCCATAGTGCCGCTGTATCTGTCACTGTTTTGTCTGGTTCTATTGACGACGACCTCCTCCTCCTCCTTCTGCTGTTCCTTTCCTTCCTTCTCTCCATTCTCATCAACATGACTGGGGTCATTATGCCACAAATACACATAAAAATTATTTCATTATATAATAAATGCATTACGTATGGTACACCTGTCCCTGCCTGTGCTGGGTCCTGTCCTATCTGCACCTGCCACTGCTCCTTTCCACCAAGGAAGAGGTCTGTCAATTTTGAGCATTTAGCTGCCTCTTTTTAGGCACCACCCAATTCTTTTTCCTCTTTCTTTCTTTTTGCCATATTTGTTTACTGTCTCTGTTAAGCTTGTCACACAACCCTGGGCTGAGTTCAGCCCTGACAAAACAAACTTCGTCCCATATAAAAGTAAACTCCTTTGATCTGCGCTGTTGGGAGAGGCTGCTCGTATCCTCCCTTAATGTTGAAAGTATTAGTTTGGCCCAGACTGACAGACACACAAACAGTGTTCTGCTGCCGGTGTTTTCGTGGATCATAAAGTAAAAAACTAAACTGAAAAATAAAAACTCCATGACCACAGGTCGGTTCGGCCTGAAATGGACTGGCCGTTATGTTGCATTATTGCATATTTTGTGGGTCACATAAGTTACAGCGACAGAGCTGGTGAAGAAGCTGTGTACCACAGTAAAACCACAATAAATCTAAATTAAAGGTTACGAAGCAAAAGGCACCAAATCTGTGGTAACGATAGCTGGCTGCCCCTGCTTTGCATCACTGTAGGCTAGTATTAAAAAAATCACTCCACATTTGCTGTGTACTGTTACATCATTTCTTGCAGGCTAAAATCAACACTTTGACATAATACAGGTGGTTAACAGGATAGTAACATGGGTCACTTCAGTATTTTACAGTATTTTGCATCAGATGACATTAGCAACTGGTCAGCATTAGCCAGCGAGATAACATTATGTAACTTGAGCCAACTAAAGCACAAAATTATAATATATTTCACAAGCTTTGCAGTAACATTAGTTTATATTTTAGCCAACTCGTTATTGTCGGTTCCAACGTGAAGGTCTCTCAGTGGCTCAAGCCTTTCTGGTGTTAACAGTGTCATTGACAAAGTTGTTTATTGAAAAATGTTGAAAATCTACATATAGCCTCATTAAAGCTATTAGTTGTGACCCCTCTATAACAGATGCCTTATTAAAAAGTGGTATTAAAATGTGTTACAAAAGAATAAACCCAAGGTGAAGAAAACCCAAAGGGAGTGTAAACAGGAAATGCTAAGCAGAAACAATGTACAAGAAAATGTCATGGTAAAAGCAACAAGACTAAAAGTTTGTAGCCATGCTAGCACCATAGGCACAGTGGCGCTTTTAGCTAGACATGCTCATGATGACTGTGCTAGCAAGCAGATGTCCAGCAGGCATAATGGCTGCGATGTTCACCATTTTATTTAGCATGTTAACATTTGCTACTAAGCATAAAGTAGGTGAGGTTGATGGAAATGTCATTAGATTTGCTTTGATTTAAAGTTTTCACCTGATAGTGGCATTAATGTGTGTAACGCATTCCATCGTAGCTCACCCAATAACTGTTTTTTTTGAGACATTTCTCAAAACGCTGTGGCCAGGTCTCTCTTGAAAAAGAGTTTTTAAATCTCAGTGAGATCATCTGGTTATATAACGGTAAAACAAAACAAATTTAAACCAGACAAAAAGTCAAGGGGATCACCAGTGTCATTAGGATTCATCTTCTGGGGACCATCGATGTCTGGACCATTTAGTACCAATCTATCTGGTAGATGTTGAGATACTTCAGTGTGGTGGACTGACCAACCAACCTGCGTTACCAACTCCATAACCATTACTGAGGTTTAAGGAGTTTATAAACTGTCTGTGTTTCAAAGCAGGAAATGGTATTTCTCATACTGTCTTACACTGCATTACTGTTATCCAAAGAAACAAACATCAAAAAGCCAAATTAGTGTCAAATTAGCATAGCCTACATCAAAGAGACTCACAGCATGAAGGGGCTGACGTCACTCAGACATTATAGCGTTTTCCCTCAGGTGTTGCACACAAAAATACACACAAACTATTATTTGTTTAATTTATCTGTACAACTCCTTAGTGTGCGAGAGTGAGAGAGAGCGCGTGCCTGTAGGTGAGCGCGCGCAGAACCAGGAGGTCTGTAGTGAATGACGGAGGCGGGGACGCGCGTGGACAGGCTTTATGAGATGCGGTTAGATAGCGAGGTGACAGAGCGGGGAGAGAGCGGGAGAAAGAGTTCTAGATTAGAAGGACAGTTTGTGTCGGTGTTTTTCACAGACTGCCATTCAGGTGGGATGTTGTCGGACCGCTGACCCCACTTTCACCCCCCTCGGTTAGTTTAACAGCAGTGGCGGTGGACCGGAGCCTGGAGACGGAGCCAGGACCAGGAACCGCAGAGCGACGCATCAACGCCTTGGAGCGGATTGGGGACCATGGGCTCCGCTTCGTCCTCCTATCGGGTCATCTACCTGGAAGTGGACGGCAGGATTCAGAAGGTACGACTAATGTACTGTATCGACTGGAGGCTACAACAACAACAACAACACGTAACAGGCTGCACTTTGACAGTCAGTTATGGCACTCCAAAATGGCCATTATTAAGTAAAATTTATTTCACAAGCAGAAGCTGGGGGAATGGGGTTGGTTGAAAGGTGGGTGGGTGACATTGTGATAAAAAAAAGAAGTAGCCTAACTTTTGAAAATGGTCATTGTGAAATAAAAGTTAGGTAGGCCTACTACAATGACAAAAAATCCAACTCTGTAAAGCAGTAAATTATTGTTTTAATGATTCCTGCTATTGTTTTATTTTTTTATTCATTATCATTATATTTTCAAGAAAGAAAATTCAGTTTAGCCTATTTGAATATTATTGTAATGTACTGTTGCATTTATATTTTTCAGTAGTTATTATATGTTATTAATTAGTTCATAATTTAAGTTAATAATTAATTAAATATTTCCAATTCTAGAGTGCAATAATAAGTCTCTAAAGAGAACACAGGAGGTTAAAAAAGAATGATAATGCCACTGTAAAGTATCATAACTCTAAAGTTCCTTCTCAAGTCCTTGCTATAACATTATGCCAATGTGATAGTCAAGTAGGTACAACTACTGGGGAGTAGCCTACCGTTGAAAATCATTCTGTAAATCTCTATAGTAATATCTGTATTAATAATTGTAAATTAAAAAAAAACATGTAGCAGAAACTGCTCCACAGCGGCTTAAATTGTATTACTGAATGCCACAGACAATACAAATGACTGTGATGTCTTAGGGAATGGAACAAATGCCATAAAATATCATAAAGTTGCTATAAAATCATACGTCCATGTATGGAGTCCACATATGGAATCGGATGTAGTGAGTTTTATTTTGTTAGCAGTAGTTTCTTATCATTTCCAGACTACCTGGGCTCAATGAATGAAAAGCGAACTGTGTCCTTCATAGAACCCTTACAAAAACATTGGCGTAATATTATTAATCCCCTGTAATAAATCCCCAGAATAATTTGAGGTGTGCTTCAGTTAGGTGATCATCAGGTCTGCTTTTGTTGTTGTGTGCTGTGTAGAATTTACAGTAAACTGAATACATTATACAAAAACGCTGGTACGGCCTTTAGTCTAACTGTCATGTCTGTTCATTGTATTGAATGTAATGACACTGAGCACTTTACTGGCTAAAAATAGTGTGCATAAGTAGAGGGAGGGACCATAGTTATGATGATGTGTATGAATCATCCCCATTCACTGTAACCTAACCTTAGAGGAGTGTTGTCATCTTCTGTGTGTGTGTGTGTGTGTGTGTGTGTGTGTGTGTGTGTGTGTCAGATGCAGAGATAAATAGATTGCAGAGTGTGTGTGAACTGGTTTCCAGTCCTTACCTCTGGTCTGTACAGGCAGAATCATCTTCCAGGTTTGTTTGGATCTGAGTCATTTCTGATCTTACGGTGTTCGATTCCCAGGCAAAAATTTATATTGGCGCCCCTGAAAATTGTGAGTGTTAAACTTAATTGCTTGCATTTTCTGCACCAATAAACGGTGGGAATGTGTTTATTTATATAAAGAATAACAAACAATTCATGCCACAGGTGAAAATTAAAATTATAAAAAATGAATAGAAGAGAAAGCAGTGAGGCTCTCAGACATTCTGTAGCTATTGCCTTTAAATATGTTTTCTCATGTAGATCAAATTTTCACATGATTTTCCCTCCTCTTTTGCGTCTTTGTTTGAGGAAGTAACTTCTTGAAATGTGCAGACCAGGCACCTTTTAATTCATTTTAGTTTATTATTATAATTTGCGTTACTTTACCTTTATTTATTCAGGGAGCTTCACTGAGAGCAACCTCTCATTGGCAGGAAGGCCCTGATCACAATCACACCGTTACACATTCCCACCTGGAAGCTGCCCATTACAACCCCAGTCTGATCTGCTACCCACTATGCCGCTCCACTTGAGCAGTTGGGGTTATGGGCCTTGCTCAAGGGCACCTCAGTGGTGGTAAATGACAGAGAACAAGCACTGTTTGTTTTACTTTCCACAACCAGATTTAACCTGCCAGTCACAAACTCGATTTTCTAACCTTTGGGGCACCACTGCCCACAAATTAAAGTACAGGAGTTATAAGCTATTAAAGTCCAGGGACTTTAATAGCTCCTGCATTTCATCAGGTTTTCTGCTCATGTTCATAACTTTCTGCACATTCACACTCTGTAGCACACACAGCTCAGTGTAATAAACACACATTCAAATCTCATAGAGTAAAGAATCTAGGGCATGCAATTTATTCATCCAACAAAACAGGAGAATCACAGTCTGGAGCTGTCAGATCACTAGATTACCAACCTGACACCTCAGAGCATTTCTTTGGTGTTGGATGTTATATCTTTATATAAAATATTGAAGGAAACACAGAAAAATGCTGCAGAAAGTCAGCTGCAGTTAAACCAAATATATGCAAACTGACTTCTGCTTCTCTGGCAAGAAACAAAAGATCTGTACACTGTACTGATGACGCCCAGCCATATTAATTTAGAGGAGCAACATTTGGATCTTACACAGATCTTTGTCAAGTATTGTCAAATGTAGGAGTAGTGTAATGTAGACATTAGCCATTACTCTTGTTTATTTGGAATATTTTTCCCAATATTTCCTTATAATGGAACAAAATGATCATCAAAATTCATGTTATGTTTTCGAATGAAATCTGTCAAATATGTACAGAAGTACAGAAGTATGGCTTTCAACTGAATTTATTCATCCTTTTATTCTTCCATCCTTTTTCTGAACCTCTTTATCCTGGTCAGCGTCACAGAGCTACTGAAGCATAAGAACCAATATCCTAGCAGAACATCCAGATTTATTGCGATTTGAACCATACCTGCCACAGTGAAATTAAAAACAGAAGTCATTACATTTAGTCATTTAGCTGACGCTTTTATCCAAAGCGACTTACAATTGCTGTACATGTCAGAGGTCACACGCCTCTGGAGCAACTAGGGGTAAAGTGTCTTGCTCAGGGACACAGTGGGGAATTAAACCGGGGTCTCTCACATCAAAGGCACGTGTCTTATCCATTGTGCCATCACCAACCCGGAAGTCAATTCCATAATAGGGAACATCACTAAGGAAAAGCAAAATTTGAATATTGAATTTAATTAATATAAAGTCTGCACACACGTCTAAAAATAGGGATGTCCAGATCAGGCTTTTTTGCCTTTGAGTCTGAGTCATTTGATTTGAGTCCCGATCCGATACTTCTATAATACTATATAAAAACAAAACAAATAGCACCTCAACTTAAAATACCCGGCAGGCATGTAAACAAATACAAAAATAAAAGTGCCACAGTCTTTGCAAAGCACATCTATATATACATATATATACATTTATATCCAAGGCCTGATCGGGAGGTAACATCCGTTTCCGATTGAGTCTGAAACAACGTGATCGGGCCCGATTTTACGATCTCGTGATCTGGAGATCCCAATCTAAAAAACACACTTGGGCAGTCATTACTACTCATAGTCAAGGGCAGTGTAAATTTCAGATGATTTGTCGCATTATTGCTAGTGCGGAATGCCTGCACTGCTCAAGTCCATCTCCGGACAGGAGTGTTGAGGCAGAGAGCTGTTTACACTGACAAACCAATGGAGGACGAACAGCAGCTCATAAAATGCCTTTATTGTTTATTGCATTGTATATTCTTTGTGGAGTTCACACAGAGTGTGTATGTATTCAAATAACTTTGTTATTTGAATACAGGCATTTTCACTGGAAAATATGCAACAGGGTGAGAGGATTTGCTATTAAGAGAGAATAAATAAAGATTAAATTTGCTTTGAACATTTCATGGACAGCGGTGTCCTGTATGATCAGTGACAGATGACAGGTTGAATGGGTTAGTTTTAGGTCAAGGTTACAGATTAAAGGTTAAACACATTCATTTGGCTATGAAAGGATAAAGGATTGATAATGGAATCAACTCAGTCAGTGGGCTGTCCTCATATGTTAACAGATATAAATACAAATGTGTGTTTGTGTGCCTCTTTTCCAGCAGCAATTAAATGCATGCTCTTCGTTAGTTGTAAATTATAAATATGTTGCATATTCTTTTAAATATCTTTAGAAAGATTTAACTGATCAAATCATTCATTTAGTGCAAAAACAAATTAAAGTGCTACTGTATTACGTTCAGTTTTTTTCATCCCTAAAAGCACACTAGAGTTGCTGTTGTCTATTCTGTGGAGTTGCTGTCATCCTATCCTACAGGAGAAGTTACTCTTGCACACTCATTTACTCATTATGTTATCTGCTGCTTTGGTTCCTTTTTAAAAATTTATTTATTAATATTTTATAAACAAACATACAGAAGACAACAAAACAACCACAAGCCTGAATAACAACACAAAAACCAAAACTCCAGATGGTTCCAGGTAAATGTGACAGGCACATTATGCAGAATAAAGTGAGATACAATGAGAGTTGAATAAGGAAAGAAAGCAGAAATAAATAATACAGATTTTTATACAAATACAAAAATGTTTACATTAATATAGTAAAGAAATGGTTTCCATATTCTTTCAAAGGCATTAGTTTTGGAGTGCAGTGAGAAAGTCCAGAGGTATGTGTTCCTTTTTTGTCCTGTGCCATCCCACCACTGAGGGGTGGGATGGCACCCCTCAGTGAGATCGAGTGCTGAAGAAAATTTTCCTTCAGGTAGGAGCAACAAAAAGATCACCCAGGGAAGAAATTCCCTCAGCTGTCCAGCATTTGAAAGCCCAGTTCAAGGTTCCTGGGAGAAAGTCAGGGTTATCAGTGATCGGGGTGAAAACCGACGTATCTGCCTTCTATATGCTGTGTAATCCTCCATGTTCTAACAGTATTAATTGTAACTGGGTTGTCCTTGGTTCCTTTTAAGCCCTCTTGTTTTTTGTTAATAAAGAGGTGCAAATGAGCATTGTATATTTGTTCTTTATCGGTGAAATTCAGCATACCTTTTGTCCTGAAATGGACAGTCAATGATGACAAAACAAATGCATGCACTTGACTTAGGAGGCATCACAGCACTGGGCATATATATATA
>JALXJV020000016.1:32807679-32856065 GCA_024633595.2 Lepomis macrochirus | reverse complement strand
CCTCCCTCCTCCTTCTGGTAAACCAGTAACCCGTAGATTTTTTCTCCTGCTCTGTTCTCGAGGTCACCGATATGCTCGGCCCTGCTTTGTATTTGGTTTTCAAGCACCTGAACCCGCGTCTCACCGTCTTGGAGCTGTGCTCAGGCAGCTGCTATCCTATTCCCTGCCTTGGTGGTTCTCTCCCATACAGGGCCTGTATAGTTTGGGTTAGTGGCCCCAGCTTTTCATCAATCAACCGGTTATGTTTGCTGTTTTTTCCTGAATAGTTTGGGGGAAAGCTGGGTCAGGGACGTCCTCGGTGTTAACTAGTAGCGGTTGTTGCTGTTCCTCCACAGGGAGGAGGTCAGGCAAGCTAGCAGTAGCTTCTGGTCTGTTGGTCTTGGTCTGTTCATTTTGTGCATTTAATTGGATGTTTATTTGTTTGAGCATTTCTTTTAATTCTGTATTTATTTCTGAGTATGTTAGGATCAGTCCTCCATAGGGGTCAACTCCACTGGTTGCGAAAAGAAGTCAGATTCAATTCAAAGTTATGACAAAATGTCTCTACATCTCACTTGATTTATTATTTCAGTTAACACTTTCCATGATGTTCATTTAGTAAATTGTATTATGATTTTGTTAATTGTAACATTAGATTAGAGGCCTACTATTGGATGATGCTTTGTGACATTGTGGATGGACTTAGTTGTAACTGAGTCACTGCAGTCATCTCAGAGGAATCACACTGAGACAGAGCAAACTTACCGTGAGCTGCCTGAGTTTGTAAGGCTTTATCTTCTGACTCATATATATTCTTAGAACATTTTTCACACACAGACGCTCACACACACCTGCCCTGATCTTGATGTGCGTGTTTGCTCTGAAGTGTGTTAATGAATCTGTCTTTTCCTAAATGTTCCTGAACACTGTTTTGAAGTTATATAGGTATGTTTCAAATACTATCTGTGTCCTCATCATCATCTGCTTATCACGCATCAAGTTCCTATAATCTGATCATCAGATGATCATCAGTGGTTCATTCAGTGTAGACATTGAGGCTCAGCTGGTGACTCTTATTCCCACTGAGCTCATAATGGTCCCAGCTGTGGCTCATTATCCTCACAATATGCTGAAGGGAATTTGTAAATGTCATGATGTGACACTGCGATACAGCAGAGGATGATACAGCTGCTGAGCAACAGCAGCAGCTCTGACGTTGTATAAAACACATGCACTGATTGTAAATAAACAATTGTAAATAACTTGTTCAATTGTTGTAAACAACTTGTTAATTAATGGTTGTCTTTTAAATGATTTGTTTTTGTCTTACATTCACTGTGGGTCATGAGAGCAAAGCAATTTCAATTCTCTGTGTGCCTTGACAAAGTTGACTTTGGCACACATTGTTGGTTTGCTCCAAGTGAGGTAGAGTAAACTTTATCACAAATGCCAGGTATGTTCTTCATACTGGGGGAAACATTGAGTTACACAGGAGTGCAGTGGACTTGGGTAGCTGTAGAAATGCATGATGTAACTCACCCAGTCTGTGTTTCCCAGGCATGCTGTTAGTGTGTGGGGGTCTAGTCAATGGACCCTACGCCCTCATTACGACTGCAGTGTCTGCTGATTTGGTAAGTGTGTTTAACTCTAATTCCAATCTGCTAAATTCATACGTGATTATTGACTCAATCTGGACAGACCCCCTCTCTCATTCCTCTCTCTCTCAAACTTTGATTTGATCTTTGACCCTAGGGGACCCACAAGAGCCTGAAAGGCAACGCTAGAGCATTGTCTACTGTCACAGCAATAATAGATGGCACAGGATCTGTAGGTCAGTATCAATGATCAACGGGACAAAAATAAAACAGAAGGCTGGTTTTATTATGTTTCTAATGTTCAACAAATCCCATGGAAAAACCCAGCCAACAGTGTGCATGTATTAGTCTGTCTAACAATACTTTTACATGCCCTGACCCTGTCTGTAGCACTCCTATACCTACTGAAGAAGATGTACACTTTTAAAAACAACTCAAATAAAATTACATCTCACAAAAGTGAGTACATTCCTCACATTTTTGTAAATATTTGATCATACCTTTTCATTTTCATGTGACAAAATTGCAGAAATGACACTTTGCTACAATGTAAAGTAGTGAGTGTACAGCTTGTGTTACAGTGTAAATTATAAAGCCATTAATGTCCAAACTGCTGGCCACAAAGTTGAGTACACCCCTAAGTAAAAATGCAAATTGGCCCCATTATTTTCCAGCACTGCCTTAATAACCCTTTTGGGCCTGGAGTTCACCAGAGCTTCACAGGTTGCCACTGGAGTCCTCTTCTACTCCATCTCATCTTTAGAAGTGGCGTCCTTCTGGGACAGCCACGCAGACCAATTTGATGCAGTGTGCGGCATATGGGCATATGGTCTCAGCACTGACAGGCTGACCCCCAACCCTTCAACTTCTGCAGCAATGCTGGCAGCACTCAGACGCCTGTTTCCCAAAGACAACTTCTGGATATGACTCTGAACACGTGCACTCAACTTCTTTGGTCGACCATGGCGAGGCCTGTCCTGAGTGGAACCTGTCCCGTTGAACCGCTGTATGGTCTTGGCCACCGTGCTGCAGCTCAGGTTCAGAGTCTTGGCAATCTTCATGTAGCCTAGACCATCTTTATGTAGAGCAACCATTCTTTTTTTCAGATCCTCAGAGTTCTTTGCCATGAGGTGCCATGAAGTGTGAGAGTGATAACACCAAATTTAAAACACCTGCTCCACATTCACACCTGAAACCTTGTAGCACTAATAAGTCACATGACACCAGGGAGGGAAAATGGCTAATTGGGCCCAATTTGGACATTTTCACTTAGGGATGAACTGACTTTGTTGCCAGCAGTTTAGACATTAATGGCTGTGTGATGTGTTATTTTGAGGGGACAGCAAATTTACATTTACAAGCTGTACACTCACTACTTTACATTGTAGCAAAGTGTCATTTCTTCAGTGATGGCACATGAAAGATATAATTACAAAATGTGAGGGGTGTGCTCACTTTTGTGTGTGTGTGTGTGTGTGTGTAAAATGTAAATGCTCAGTACTTGTATAGCCTTTCTAGTCTTTTCGACTACTCAAAGCGCTTTACACACTACATCTGCATTCACCATTCACAACACACATTCACTCATTGAGCCTAAGCACTCAACGGAACTAACATTCACACACATTCATACACTGGCGGAACAGCGCCAGGGCAATTGGGTTCAGTGTCTTGCCCAAGGACACTTCGACACGCAGCCTGGGGGAGCCGGGGATTGAACCGCCGACCTACCGATTAACGGCCAACCCGCTCTACCTCCTGAGCCACGCCGTGTGTGTGCGTGTGCGTGTGCGTGTGAGCGCGCAATGCACAATACTTTTTTTGGTAGGCGACATGGTTTGTTTGGGGCTCCAGATGAGATTTGTAGACAACCAACCTTAGCTTAGAATGACCTCCCTAGTGGTGTTCATGTTGTGATAGCTTCTATTGTTTTTCAGTCCAGTGTAGCATTTTTCATTAAACTTTGGATTCAACCTGTCTGAGATATCCTCAGAGATATTTCTTTGGGGAGGTGATCTACACACACAAACAAATGATCCTAATTATGTTTATGCTGTCAGGTGCTGCAGTGGGCCCCCTGCTGGCGGGGCTGTTGGCTTCAGGCGGCTGGGATCAGGTCTTCTACATGCTGATGACTGCTGACTTCCTTGCTCTGTTGGTGAGTGCTTTAGAAACCATGAACAACAGTGGCCAGTAAAATTACTGAATGTAGCTTTAAATTCAGGCCAACAGTACACAAAAGGTGTTTCAAATAGTAAAAGAAACAAAAACACTGACGCAAAATAAATAAATGAACTAATATTTGACTTTGTGCATGTGTGTGTGCAGCTTTTGCTACGGCTCGTGACAAAAGAGCTGTGCTCTGCTAAATCCCATCCCATCTCCACTGTAGAGTAAGTCCTGCTTTCTACTGTTGATCATTGTCTTTTTTCTTCTGTCTGTTCTCCCATTCCTTCACTCCCAAAATTATTATATTATAAATATAAATTTGGGTCATTTGTTCCTCATGGGCTCCTGATGACACCTGAAAAATCTGGTGCAATTCGGCTTCTAGGTGGCGCTATAATCCAAGCTCAAACACCGTGGGAAAATCCTATTCATTCCAATGGCATTTTGAACCAAAGGACATTTTGCCTCATAACTAGGTGACAGAACATTCATAAACCTCATAAACCTGATGCCAGGGGCTGTTCTGTTTGCAGTTCTAATTATTATTATTATTATTATTGGTAATGATAACAAGGTAATAATAATGACAAGCAAAAAATATGTTACTATCATTTTGGGGTTTAAAGTATAGAATAATAGAATAATATAAATTATGTAATACTTCTGTGAGGTGTGGGGCTTAGTGACTTAAGACTGTGCTGAAAGGCTGCATCCCTGGAAGACATTTGGAGGACGAGTAGGATTTGTGTGGTTGATAGGGGGTAGGTGGGAACTGGGTGGGTAATTTTAGTAATATTAAAAAAAGTTTCCCAGATCATATTTTAGAACTGATTTAAAGGTTGAAGCAGCTCTAATGATGTGATGTATTTCTGTATTTTAAGTTGTTACCTCAAAGGACTCAAGTGCTTTAAAAAGCACTTTGCTTGTATAGATTTCCTGGTTAGGAACCGTACAGATATAGCCATGCTCCAATAAGCACATTTACTGGAGAAAGCTGTAACCTGAGAGAATCTTGAGAACCTATGGAGGGTCATAGCGAGAATATTTTTGAGGACTACTTTTGAGGGCTTACTCACAATATGTTTTGCATTATCTTAATACTTTTCTTCTTCCATTCCCTCTGAGCCATAGCTGTTTGTATTTCCTCTATATTGGTTAGTTTATTGAATCTTACTTTAAACTGGGCATTACTAGGGCTGAAACCATTTGTTGAGAAATTAAAATAACTCCTGCTACTTGCATAGAATGTGGAAGTCCTGCGATGAAACACAAAACATATTGCAAGACACTACAAAACATTGCTATTGATTCAGTTTTTTATGTTATAATGATAGGTCACTAGCACAATTGTCTGGTTTTGAAATAGTTAGATTTTGTTTGAAATGTATAAACAATTATCTCTCAGTTCAAAGGGGAAGGGAAAATCCAAAATGAAAATGAGAGGTTTGCAGAGAGGTAAAGTGTATTGGCGGTTTGTCTGTTCCAAATATGAAATCATATGGCTACGCTTTACATCTGCATCCTTTACTAAGCTGATGTAGTGCCTCTAAATTTATTCTGTGGTTTGTAATAGAAAAGGGGAAACTATCAAATTCCCTCAAACAAAAATAGGGGTTATATAATATACATATTCTGAGCTGAATTAACTTCAAAGTTTAGTGTTTTTTTTTCCTTTTTGTTGTCTACATCATTTTGATGGATAAAACTCCAAAGACTCCAAATTGTAAAAAATGACTCATTAATAGTACTCCTAAAAATGTTTTGTAAATAAAACATGGCATGGCAAAACATGAGCACAAAATACACAGGTACAGATAATACAGTACAAAAAAAAAAAAGTCATTTTAGTCTCCTCCTTTTGGATCTTTTTTTTTAGCTCACAGCAATAACCAGATGCTTGGAGGAAATGCTGGGTATGATGCTCTTTTTGCTGCCAAATGAGTACAGTCAGGTGCTGAAACCAGTTTGCAGCATGAATATTTTTCCCCACACAACAAGTAATGTAATATCAGTGATAATGTGCAAGAGTTGGAAAGGAATGAAGGCTGTATGCTGCCATTATGGTGTAACTGCAGATGAGAAATATTCTGGCTGAGAAGTGGATTTAATTCTTATACAAGCTAATTTAAAGAGCCATTGAGTCACATCTTCACATAGCAACAAACCCTCAGTTCACCATATTATCACTCACAAAAATAGTAATTTGACATCCAACTTGATGATGAACAAATTTTCTGAAGCCAGGACACGTGTAATTTAAAAGTTGTAATTAGATTAATTTACTCTGTAAAAAAAAGAAAGAACAGTGTTCCTTCATGAACAGTGAGTTCAGTTTTCATAGAGCTGTTGACTGGAAAATGTATCAATATGGTTTTAATGCTTATCTCTGCCTCCCAGGTTGAAGGAGCACTGAGCGCCTTGATTGCACTGCCTCCTGGTCTAAGCCTCAAATGGACTGTGGCTCTGACTGTAACTGGACTGTCCTGGAGATGTTAAACATACACAAGCACACATGGAAAATAATGCAACATGCTGCATGTGTGTACAAACATTTCTGTACCAGCTACAGTAGTTGCCTCCCTGGCGTCCCTGAGGATGAAGTAAGGCTGAAGGTGTGGCTGGTGGACCGAACAGAACTCCAGCAGATTTCAGTCTAGATAATTCATTGGCACATACTGTATATACTTGCACACAAAATGCTGTACTCAACTACCCTGTCTCTTTCTTGCTCTGTGAGCCTATTTCCCTAGCAGCCAACTTGAGCTTAAAGCCACTACCTGCTATGACTCCAAGGGTTGGCAGATTTATAAAACTAGCCTTATTTTTGGCACGTTTAATGGGATTTTAGATAAACTACAACTGTTATTTATCTGAATGACTGTATTTTCATGGGTCCTGGTGTATTTAAGGGCAGACTAAACCATAACAATAACAACTCTAAACTTAACAATCAGGTTTATACCTTAACTTAACCATCCAAACTATTATACCTAACGGACCAGTTCTTAATTTTATACCCAAACCCAGCCTTCCAGTGGGACCATGGTGGCATCTACCCTGGTTTTAGACCTTGAATCACATCCACACCTCCAAATTTCTAAGAAATCTAATAGATCAGGTGTTGTAGTCATTGGTGGCTTGAAAAAACAACCGAGCCATTCTGCACTTTCTGGGGGGGATTAAGAATGGCAACTTAAAGGTGGAGTCAACGGTTCTAATCCAGTACACTTCTTCTTGTCAAAATCTCCAAACGGTCCACTAGCTGACCGTTTTGTGTGAGCTGAAAATAAATTCAGTGTTTGTACTCAGCCCTGGCTCTGTAAATAGGAAACAAAGTGGCCACACAACATTTTTCCAGCAACGATGTGTGTCAGTAACATGACATGTTCACAGACAGTAAACTGTGGCAGCAGGAGAGTAAGTGTCGCTGTCTGGAGCTGCTGTGCTGGCTCTGTGGCTGCTTTCATGCTGTTGAATTTCTTTAGAATCGCTTCCACCTTTAAATCAATATCTGTCTGCAATTGTTTTGAAATGTTAACTCCTCCTAGCAACTGCCATCGCAGCCTCCATGTTACAAACAATGGCCCTAAATTAAATGGGTCATTTTAAAAAAAGTTTTAATTTAGTGAGAGTTTGCTTGTTACCTTGTTGTCTAGTAGCTGCCAAGCTAGACTAAATTCCTGTAGTTAGCTGCTGTACACCGAACCTGAACCCCTGTGGACTTAAGATGGATTTGTTCCTGGTATAATTCTGTGGCATATCTGTGAAATTATAAGTATGTGTCTGATATTCTGTGTCAGAATTATGTGCACTTTGGCCAAAATAGTATAAGAAAATGTAACCTTCTGTGGGCCCTTTCACACATAAAGCTTAAACCCCTTTCATGCGTGAATCTTATGATGGTCCTTAAAGTCACACTAGTAAACATGAATATAAACAACTCTGAATTCACAAAATCACTTTGCATATGTTTTATGAAGAAAAAAATACATTCAGCACTTTTGTTAGACCTCAAGGATACACATAATGGTTTTGGTGAGGAACACTTAGTTTACTACAAAACTCAAGGGCATCTTTTAAAGCAACATTTCACCCAAATGATAAAATCTCACTGACCTGTCTGTCAGGTCATTTTGCTTTATTTGTCCAGGTTTCCAGATATCACTCTTTAAGTTTATGGTGTGACACCACTGAAAAAAATATTCAGCAGCAACATCTTTCCAGGAACTGTGTCCCTGTTGACATTGTCAACAGTTGTCATGGAAACTGAAAGTAGTACTATAAGCAGTTGACAGTTTCTTCTGTGAACTATCTAGGATAACAGCAACAGTGTTTCTACTGACATGTTTTAACGCTTTGAAAAATTCAAATTCTATTGAATTGGGGTGAAATCTCCATCTGGACAAATAAAATTTTCTTTATAGATAAATACCACTAGAGGGAAGTCAACAAATATATTGGATGTCTTTATTGAGCTGGTGCTTTTAACAGTTCTGTACATTGTGTGTTTGTGTCATTGTGTGACATGATTGTTTCTCTTTACTATTTATACAAATGTTGTCCTTTACTCAAATGACAAGCAGCTCTGATTAAAACAAAGACAGGTGCTGGACCAACTTTAACTTCTGGGTAAAGCTGTGTGTGAAAGGAGCATATACCAAGACCACTACAACTCTCCCCTACTGTGTGGACGTTGCCGTTTCTGTGTCACCTTTGCCTTACTGAACCAAAGAGATTGTGGAGATTATATTGTAATTTAAATAAGACACCACTTATTTTAGAAGTCATTAATTATTCCTGTCAGTTTTGTGGTGGTTTCTGTTTTTTTCTGAATGTGTTGGGAAGTGAAGGCACCAAAGTTGTATTTTATATAAAACCTGCAGATAGTAATGTATGCCTTTCTGTCTGTGGGGGATCTGATCTGAGATATTATGAATGTAAAGTTCTTTTCTAACCTCATATGGATAAATTATATATCTTATCTCAGAATGTAAAATAGTAATATCAATTAATTTATCACTTCTTCCAATAGCTGATCTTAGGATAAAAAATTCTGTTGTTGAAATAGTAAAACTAAGACACTAAAAGTTCATGGTTAGTGATGTTTTTCCAGATCAGTTAAATATTTATAATTATGTTGTTAATTTATTAGTTGTTAACTTGGTACTAGAATAAAATCCTCATAATGTTTGAATTTCATGGTGATAGCATTGAGACAATATTATGCCTTCCTTAGAACAAGACCTCATGTTGTTTGTATGTTTTATGTGTCAGTGGTAGGCCTTGTACTTGAAACATTGTGTGCCTTGTTTGGTGTTTGTCACTTTGCTGGGCAATTGATTTTGTACAAAAAAAATCCAAATATTGAAATGTTAACTATGTTGGGGTAGTTTACTCCCAAAGTATTGTAGGAAAAAATAAACCATTTGTTTTCTTCAACTGTTTGGGGGTCGTGTTTTTGATGGCTCTTCTTGCAGTGTACTACTGCTTGGCAGCAAAATCGTCTACTTCATGGCATGGAGTGGCCTAAAGTCTCAGCTGGAAGTGGCAGGTGTCATCCGGTATGGTAAGCTCCTGACAGATGGGAACCCACTCAGTGACACAGGCAGACAAGAAATCACACACACGCCCTTCCCAATCCTGTGACAGGATTCAGAAGGGGTAGGCTTCAGGCATATTGCTCCTTGATTTGAGCCACTACTTTCAAAACTCACACTTATACAGTATATGATGCGTATGTTGAAAGAGTTTCTCCTGTCCATAGTGGCTCAAAAGTGATTTTTCCTAAAGTGACTCAAATGAAAGGCTCATCCTAAATTTTAAAGAAGTTTTATCCTTAGTAAGCACTTCTTTACTAGATATGATCGATCTGTACTTATTAACAGCCTATGTACCACAGCGCTTTAAAGTAGCTGTAATTAAAAGCCCACTCTTGATCCAGAGGTTTTAGCCAATAGACCTTTTTCTAACCTTCCTTTGATCCTTGATTTTCCATCAGGATTTAGAGTTCATCATAACACAGAGACAGCACTGGTGAAAATTACTAATCATCTTCTGACTGCATCAGACAAAGGACTTGGTCTTGTTAGATCTTAGTGCTTCCATTTCAGTGACTGGAACATTTTGGCATTTAAGGAGCTGCTCTAAACTGGTTTAGGTCCTATTTATCAGATCTATCTCTGCTTCCAGATGGGGTTCTGGAGGTGGACACCATCTTCACATTTAAGAGTAGGCTTAACACTACTTCTTTTTGATAAAGCTGGACTTCTTCCCTTTCCTGTAATTTTGTGCTTTCTCGTCTCTCTCCTCTGTCCTTCTGTTGCATTCTGCAGGTGTTTCTGGCTCTGGAGCTGTTGCCCACATGTTCCTACTTGACACCTGCAGCTACTGTTGTTATTAGTCTTATTATTACCACTATTATTCCTATTATTAGTTTTTATTTATATTATTACTATTATTTTCATTACCATTACTTGTACTTTACATTTCTATGAGGTAGCCTACTTGTCTTCCATTGTGCTATGTTCTCTTTCCTCCTTCTCTTCCTCTCTCTCTCTCCACTTCTCTCTCTCCCTCTCCCCCCAACAGGGCCAGTCGAGGCAGATGGGCAGCTACCTTAAGTCATGGTTCTGCTCGAGCTTTCTACCTGCTAAAAGGGAGTTTTTCCTGTGTCATCAAGTGCATTTTCATATTATGCACCCTAAGCATGGAATAATTAGCAAAAAGATCTTAAACTAGAAAGAGCTTCATAAATGGATAGAGATGTGGTTGTTTTCTTGAGAGGCCACTGTGTTTGAATATGTGTGTTTTGTTGGGGTTTTTTTGAATTTTTTTAGTAATAGTATTTATGTGTGGTTGCTACCTTAGCCAGGCCTCTCTTGTAAGAAGACAAAGAGGTTTTAGAAATTAAAACTATTTGGTAAAAATAAACTAATATCCCCTGAAACCATCCAACAAAGAAGGAAAGATCTACTCCCTGCAGTGTAGGTGGCTCGAGAGAGAGAAGGTGACATTGCATATTTGAGATATGACAAACATCTTGTCCATCCACCTTTTAAAACCCTCCTCAACAAAGGAGGACTAACATTTAGTTTGCTTCAATAGTTGCTCATCATGTCTTATTTACACAGTATTTTGCTTTTTTTGTTTGACATATCTATAGTACAGTAAATATACACTCTATGGACAACTAGAATACAGCTGACTCAGTTTGTAATATTTTTAAGCCTTTTGATTCCTCAGCAATTGATTCTTTTAATTTTGATGTTGACCCAGATCTACATTTTTCATCATTTGATGCCAAAAACCTTTGCAGATCTCATGATGAAACTCAGTTCAATGATTTTTTTTTTTCGATGACTATGAATTTAAAGTTAGGGATGATCTATCCCTGAAGTCAGCTAGGGCTGAGGAAAATCTGTTTGCTTTGGTGAAAAATTTTTTTATTGTTGGTGTTATTTATTGCTCACTGGACTCTACTGTCAAATTTTTTCATTTTAATGAATGTCTATTGTTACATTTTAGGAGATTTTAATATAAACCTTTTAAAAATGATTCAGATACATTTACTGCAGATTTTATCAATATTTTTTATTCTAGTTACTTTTCCCTCTTATTGATAAGCCTACTCGAGTAAAGGAGAATTCAGCAAATTTGATTGATAATATCTTAACAAACAATTTGAGTGAATGAATGAAATCTGGGGAATTGTATTAAGATCTGTCCGATCATTTCCCTATATTCCAGTACTCGTTAATCAGGTTTAATACAACTAAACTAAAAAAAGAAATAGATGCATAAAAGAATTATGAGCAAATTAAATATTTCAAAAATTCTATGATTGCCAGTATTTCATGGAATGACCTATACAAAGAAAACTCTCACTAACAATTGCATTCTGTGAAAGGCTACTCCAACATACACACACTGACAGACACACATACAGATTCACACACACACACTCACAGACACATAGACACATAAACAAGCAAATTTAGGTTGTCCATGGTTGTCAACAGGTAGAACAGCTCTTTATGCTTTTCATTAAATTATTTATTTAAATGATTTATTATTATTCCAGCTCTAATGGCTGTGCTGTGTTGTTCATTTATTTTGCTTGACTGTTTCTTTTCATTGTCCCTCAGTTGTTTCTCATGTCAGCTGTTTTTGCTGTTGTTCAGCTGCGTTTCTCCTCCCCAACACCCCCTCCCTGTTCTCACAGGTGCCTAAGCTTTCTGTAATTAGTATTTTCCTCTGTTATTTCTTGTTGCCCCCCCATCCCCATTTGCTTACAGGTGTCAGTACTTTCTCTGTGGTGTGTGCCCCCACTGTCCAGCCCAGTGACAAATCAATACATACCAACAGACAAAGGAATACATTAAAACCCTCTTGTTAAAGTAAAATCTGTCTGGCACAACATTGTCTCCAGCTCCCCATACTTTATACCAGGCTGCTGGACAGGACACGTTTAAAAAAAAGTTGTTGTCAGGCATATTGTAACTTTTGTGGCATTGGTGGAGTTAAGGCTCTCTTCTGGCATGTCGACCATGCAGTTAATTTTTGTTCAAGTATCGGCTCCTTGCAACAACCACAGCTTCTTCTTCCACAGCAGCCTGTATTTTCTCCTGCGGTTACCTGTGGGCTTTTCTTTGTATCCCGAACATTTCTTTTGGCTGAAATCTTTCTTGGTCTACCTGTGCGTGGCTTTGTTTGCTTCAAGAGATTCCTGAATTTTCCTCTCCTTAATAAGTGATTGAATAGTACTGACTGGCATTTGCAATGCTTTGGAATGGATTTTATATCCTTTCCATCTTTATAAAGTTCCATTACCTTGTTATACAGGTTTTTTGACAGTTCTTTTCTGCTCCCCATGGCTCAGTATCTAGCCTGCTCAGTGCATCCACGTGAGAGCTAACGTTATGACTATTTATACACAAACACTAATTGAAATTTCAAAAGCAACAGGTTTGGTAAATGGACCTTTAATTGCCATTTTTACTTGCGTGTCACCTTGTCTGTCTATAACAAGGTCAGCTATTAAAGGGTATGTAACTTTTGACCAGGGTCATTTGGGTGGTTTCTGTTATCATTATGATTTTTAAAAGAAGCCAAACAACTATGTGATAATAAATGGTTTCATAAGATCACTATCCTTAAAGGGCAGTGTGTAATATTTCTGAGGATTTATTGACAAAAATGCAACATAAGATCCATAACTATGTTTTCGATTGGAGCAGAAAGACTACATTATTACATGGGCGTCACCATGTTGTGTCGCCATGTTTCTACAGTGGCTAGAACGGACAAAGGACGCTACAGAGCGTGTTCCGTCACAACGTTTTTTTTCTTCTTCTTGTATAAATTTCGGCAGTGTAGTTGCCCATCCATACGTTGAATGCATACAAAGAAGAAAAAAAGGAAATAATAATAATAATAATAAGCAGTCTCAGAGTGGTCGATCTAATTTATTAGAGGTAAGAGGAGAAATAAGATTTAGACAAATTGAGGAGTTGGGGAGGCCAGGTATGGTTGTTACACTTTTTCCTTCAGCAACTATAACTCACTGAATCTTTTAGCTAAAGTTCTCAACCTTTTATACAAAGTACCCACATTTTTTCACTACAAATGGCACCAATTCAATCCTCTACAAGAATATCACAGACCTTGTGAGTTGATGTCAAATGCAATGTGTTTCCTTGTTATAACCTACCCCAACAGCGGGGTAGGTTATGACAATCACACAATAGAATCAAAAATAGATGCACACTATGATAAGCTTCCAAAACAGGTAGTGATATCAGAGAACAATGTTTCTCTCTTGCTGTGACAGACTTTGTCTGATTACTCATGTGCATGAACAGTATGTGTATGTAAATGTATCTATCAAATAAACTCACTTAAAAGTATTCTTAATAAATAGTACTAAAATGTTCCTTAAAGAACATCTCTGTACATCCTTAGGTCTTACTATAAGAGTGTGTGTGTGTGTGTGTAAATGTGTGTATATTCTTATTCAAAGTCACAGTCAGTGCCTGAAGTGGGCCGATATTCATCGGTATGAATACCAGCACTTCAATATTTTACTCTTTGGCGTACTGGGACTTTTCGCGCACAGAGCACTTCTCACAAGCTGCCCATTCACTTTTCTACCTCTCCACCAGCAGAGACAGAGAATGGAAAAGGTAGAGTGACGACACATACGCCAACATGTGAACAACATGTAAATGGGGAGTACTGGTCACAGTGCTGACAAATTAATGCTGGTAACCCTGGAGTACAGGTTTGGTGGACCCAGACTGCATAGGGCAATCTGAAAAATCAAGAGAGTACCTAGTTTTGTGTATCGTGGATGGTTGTAACACCACGATGCGAAAACACGATGAAGCTAGCCGAAGTTGGGACAGATGACGGTAGAAATCAAGGACATAAACATCGGTGTGGATTTTCCCAGATGGAAGGCTCCGATTCGGGGCAGATGTTTTCAAAGTGGTGCTGAAGTTGCCTGTTTTTTACTGGACAGGTAATTTAGTTAAGTCAAGTTAGTCCAACTTTCGCAACGCAAATGAAAACTGTTGTTTGATAGCTGTAGCTAGAAGATGGCCGTAATCAATATACTATATAATATTATTGGCAATAAAACTGTACAGCATGGAAGTTCAGATCAGCCCGTTTACTGCCCTGGTGGCGTGTTGTGATAACAAGATGGTGTGCCTATCTACCTAAAAATTAAATATATTTGTTTGTAGGCTATTGCTTCACTGCTATGCACACAAATGTGTTATTTGATAACTAACAGGCTAAATACATATTGCCAAAGTCTGCACAACAATATGACAAACTGTACAATTTGTTTGTTTTCTGTATGCTTATTCTTTCTTTCTTTAAATATAAAGAATGAAGAGGTCACTTTCTGTTTCACCCACACACAGCACAAACACATAAATCACAGGCCTTTGTCCCGGTCAACAACTGCTGCACTTCCATCAGGCCAAACCATTGTTGTTCCCCCCATCTCAATAATTTAAAGGTTAAACTTCACTTCAGCAGCAGAATTTATTTTACTGGGTGTTGCAGTGACTCATTGTACCACTGCCCAGTGGTGGACTCAGGCTGTCTGAGGGGCAGGGACCGAAGAAATAAAAAGGCACCAGCTTCATGCAGTTGGGAACCAGTGTGGATAAAGTCTTGATGCATTTATGGTGAAACAGTTTCAAACCCCTTTCTAGCATGTAGGGTAGCCTATATGGCACTGCATTGTGTTTTCTTCATTTTAAGAGCACCTATTCGTGCACTGCGTCACCCTAGAGGCCACTTTATCACATTTTTACATTGGGCCACCATGAAGGGCACTTAGTCATAATTTATCTAACATACGGGCATACTAGAGGGTCCCATTGCAGCTTGCCCCCATGGAGCGAACATATAAAAAATCAGAAACATAAAAAATGAGCTCCAAATCCAGAAATAATCAATACTCAATTAATGCATTTAAAATGAACAAAAAGGAGAAAAAGAATGTAGCCAACCAAAATGCAGAAATGTGAATACCAAGGGTCCCTTAAAAGGGTTATAAATTGTAACTAATTAATGTATTAATGTTGAATATTTATACTACAGATCAGTTATAAACCATTAATAACTACACATGTTGGGTAGTGATGCAATTATAATTGTAAGTACTGTATGGTGGTGTGCTCTACCAGGTGAATTAACCGACGCCTCACTCAATGTTCTGTTAGATGTATAAAAGTCTTCAAATAAGGGTTTTAATCATAAGGAATGCCATTCTAAGTGTTAGTACGTTTTTGATAAATAGATTTTGATCCAGATTGTCTGCATCCTTCCTCCAGAAGTGGTCAAATGGGATTGTTATAGTAATATTTTTATTCGCTTGAGGTTGAACTAATTCATGCTCGTTACATGATAATGTTGCATTTACTGCATTTAGCCGACGTGATACATCGGTATTAGCTTGCTTGTCCTTTTTCAGTAACCAGCATTATTGTTTGTGTATCTTTCACCGGAGGCTCAGCAATGTCAACACAACTTAAAGTGAAATGATTAGTGAGCTAGACTGAATATTCTAAGTGAGATTGTTGCTACACTTTATAAAAGTTAGACCTTTTTAAGTAACAATAATGTACTGAAGGGTCTTCTACTGTTTTGTTGTCCCACGCCCGGGGGTGTACTTGGACTGAAATTCAGCAAGGGACTTTTGAGAGGGACAGGCCTTTTATGTGAGTGCCCTTTGGAGGCACGTGGAAATATTTTTTTGCAGTTATTTTAATACATACTACATGCTTCTGTTGTATACAGTAAATCAGATTATGCTGAAGACCTTCAAGAAAATTTACACCTGCCTCCTTAGTTTGTATAAGCAAAAATCTGTGGTCAGCAGTGGCAAGCCTGAGTCAGTCAGAGTGCTAAATACTTAAATATACTGAACAAAATTATAAAAGCAACACTTTTGTTTTTGCCCCATTGATCATGAGCTGAACTCAAAGATCTAAGACTTTCTCTATGTACACAAAAGGCCTATTTCTCTCAAATATTGTTCACAAATCTTTTAAAATCTGTGTTAGTGAACACTTCTCCGTTGCAGAGATAATCCATCCACCTCACAGGTGTGGCAGATCAAGATGCTGAGCAGACAGCATGGTATTGCACAGGTGTGCCTTAGGCTGGCCACAATAAAAGGCCACTCCAAAATGTGTCTAACAATAATTCCTTTTCTTATTCTATCTATGAATAATGTGATTGCCTACACTGCCCTCCACAGTGCCGCTGTATCTGTCACTGTTTTGTCTGGTTCTATTGACGACGACCTCCTCCTCCTCCTCCTGCTGTTCCTTTCCTTTCTTCTCTCCATTCTCATCAACATGACTGGGGTCATCATGCCACAAATACACATAAAAATTATTTCATTATATAATAAATGCATTACGTATGGTACACCTGTCCCTGCCTGTGCTGGGTCCTGTCCTATCTGCACCTGCCACTGCTCCTTTCCACCAAGGAAGAGGTCTGTCAATTTTGCGCATTTAGCTGCCTCTTTTTAGGCACCACCCAATTCTTTTTCCTCTTTCTTTCTTTTTGCCATATTTGTTTACTGTCTCTGTTAAGCTTGTCACACAACCCTGGGCTGAGTTCAGCCCTGACAAAAACAAACTCGTCCCATATAAAAAGTAAACTCCTTTGATCTGCGCTGTTGGGAGAGGCTGCTTGTATCCTCCCTTAATGTTGAAAGTATTAGTTTGGCCCAGACTGACAGACACACAAACAGTGTTCTGCTGCCGGTGTTTTCGTGGATCATAAAGTAAAAAACTAAACTGAAAAATAAAAACTCCATGACCACAGGTCGGTTCGGCCTGAAATGGACTGGCCGTTATGTTGCATTATTGCATATTTTGTGGGTCACATAAGTTACAGCGACTGAGCTGGTGAAGAAGCTGTGTACCACAGTAAAACCACAATAAATCTAAATTAAAGGTTACGAAGCAAAAGGCACCAAATCTGTGGTAACGATAGCTGGCTGCCCCTGCTTTGCATCACTGTAGGCTAGTATTAAAAAAATCACTCCACATTTGCTGTGTACTGTTACATCATTTCTTGCAGGCTAAAATCAACACTTTGACATAATACAGGTGGTTAACAGGATAGTAACATGGGTCACTTCAGTATTTTACAGTATTTTGCATCAGATGACATTAGCAACTGGTCAGCATTAGCCAGCGAGATAACGTTATGTAACTTGAGCCAACTAAAGCACAAAATTATAATATATTTCACAAGCTTTGCAGTAACATTAGTTTATATTTTAGCCAACTCGTTATTGTCGTTCCAACGTGAAGGTCTCTCAGTGGCTCAAGCCTTTCTGGTGTTAACAGTGTCATTGACAAAGTTGTTTATTGAAAAATGTTGAAAATCTACATATAGCCTCATTAAAGCTATTAGTTGTGACTCCTCTATAACAGATGCCTTATTAAAAAGTGGTATTAAAATGTGTTACAAAAGAATAAACCCAAGGTGAAGAAAACCCAAAGGGAGTGTAAACAGGAAATGCTAAGCAGAAACAATGTACAAGAAAATGTCATGGTAAAAGCAACAAGACTAAAAGTTTGTAGCCATGCTAGCACCATAGGCACAGTGGCGCGCTTTTAGCTAGACATGCTCATGATGACTGTGCTAGCAAGCAGATGTCCAGCAGGCATAATGGCTGCGATGTTCACCATTTTATTTAGCATGTTAACATTTGCTACTAAGCATAAAGTAGGTGAGGTTGATGGAAATGTCATTAGATTTGCTTTGATTTAAAGTTTTCACCTGATAGTGGCATTAATGTGTGTAACGCATTCCATCGTAGCTCACCCAATAACTGTTTTTTTTGAGACATTTCTCAAAACGCTGTGGCCAGGTCTCTCTTGAAAAAGAGTTTTTAAATCTCAGTGAGATCATCTGGTTATATAACGGTAAAACAAAACAAATATAAACCAGACAAAAAGTCAAGGGGATCACCAGTGTCATTAGGATTCATCTTCTGGGGACCATTGATGTCTGGACCATTTAGTACCAATCTATCTGGTAGATGCTGAGATACTTCAGTGTGGTGGACTGACCAACCTGCATTACCAACTCCATAACCATTACTGAGGTTTAAGGAGTTTATAAACTGTCTGTGTTTCAAACCAGGAAATGGTATTTCTCATACTGTCTTACACTGCATTACTGTTATCCAAAGAAACAAACATCAAAAAGCCATTTTTTTCTGTCAAATTAGCATAGCCTACATCAAAGAGACTCACAGCATGAAGGGGCTGACGTCACTCAGACATTATAGCGTTTTCCCTCAGGTGTTGCACACAAAAATACACACAAACTATTATTTGTGTAATTTATCTGTACAACTCCTTAGTGTGCGAGAGTGAGAGAGAGCGCGTGCCTGTAGGTGAGCGCGCGCAGAACCAGGAGGTCTGTAGTGAATGACGGAGGCGGGGACGCGCGTGGACAGGCTTTATGAGATGCGGTTAGATAGCGAGGTGACAGAGCGGGGAGAGAGCAGGAGAAAGAGTTCTAGATTAGAAGGAGAGTTTGTGTCGGTGTTTTTCACAGACTGCCATTCAGGTGGGATGTTGTCGGACCGCTGACCCCACTTTCACCCCCCTAGTTTAACAGCAGTGGCGGTGGACCGGAGCCTGGAGACGGAGCCAGGACCAGGAACCGCAGAGCGACGCATCAACGCCGGGGAGCGGATTGGGGACCATGGGCTCCGCTTCGTCCTCCTATCGGGTCATCTACCTGGAAGTGGACGGCAGGATTCAGAAGGTACGACTAATGTACTGTATCGACTGGAGGCTACAACAACAACAACAACACGTAACAGGCTGCACTTTGACAGTCAGTTATGGCACTCCAAAATGGCCATTATTAAGTAAAATTTATTTCACAAGCAGAAGCTGGGGGAATGGGGTTGGTTGAAAGGTGGGTGGGTGACATTGTGATAAAAAAAAAGAAGTAGCCTAACTTTTGAAAATGGTCATTGTGAAATAAAAGTTACTACAATGACAAAAAATCCAACTCTGTAAAGCAGTAAATTATTGTTTTAATGATTCCTGCTATTGTTTTATTTTTTTATTCATTATCATTATATTTTCAAGAAAGAAAATTCAGTTTAGCCTATTTGAATATTATTGTAATGTACTGTTGCATTTATATTTTTCAGTAGTTATTATATGTTATTAATTAGTTCATAATTTAAGTTAATAATTAATTAAATATTTCCAATTCTAGAGTGCAATAATAAGTCTCTAAAGAGAACACAGGAGGTTAAAAAAGAATGATAATGCCACTGTAAAGTATCATAACTCTAAAGTTCCTTCTCAAGTCCTTGCTATAACATTATGCCAATGTGATAGTCAAGTAGGTACAACTACTGGGGAGTAGCCTACCGTTGAAAATCATTCTGTAAATCTCTATAGTAATATCTGTATTAATAATTGTAAATTAAAAAAAAACATGTAGCAGAAACTGCTCCACAGCGGCTTAAATTGTATTACTGAATGCCACAGACAATACAAATGACTGTGATGTCTTAGGGAATGGAACAAATGCCATAAAATATCATAAAGTTGCTATAAAATCATACGTCCATGTATGGAGTCCACATATGGAATCGGATGTAGTGAGTTTTATTTTGTTAGCAGTAGTTTCTTATCATTTCCAGACTACCTGGGCTCAATGAATGAAAAGCGAACTGTGTCCTTCATAGAACCCTTACAAAAACATTGGCGTAATATTATTAATCCCCTGTAATAAATCCCCAGAATGATTTGAGGTGTGCTTCAGTTAGGTGATCATCAGGTCTGCTTTTGTTGTTGTGTGCTGTGTAGAATTTACAGTAAACTGAATACATTATACAAAAACGCTGGTACGGCCTTTAGTCTAACTGTCATGTCTGTTTATTGTATTGAATGTAATGACACTGAGCACTTTACTGGCTAAAAATAGTGTGCATAAGTAGAGGGAGGGACCATAGTTATGATGATGTGTATGAATCATCCCCATTCACTGTAACCTAACCTTAGAGGAGTGTTGTCATCTTCTGTGTGTGTGTGTGTGTGTGTGTGTGTGTGTGTGTGTGTCAGATGCAGAGATAAATAGATTGCAGAGTGTGTGTGAACTGGTTTCCAGTCCTTACCTCTGGTCTGTACAGGCAGAATCATCTTCCAGGTTTGTTTGGATCTGAGTCATTTCTGATCTTACGGTGTTCGATCCCCAGGCAAAAATTTATATTGGCGCCCCTGAAAATTATGAGTGTTAAACTTAATTACTTGCATTTTCTGCACCAATAAACGGTGGGAATGTGTTTATTTATATAAAGAATAACAAACAATTCATGCCACAGGTGAAAATTAAAATTATAAAAAATTAATAGAAGAGAAAGCAGTGAGGCTCTCAGACATTCTGTAGCTATTGCCTTTAAATATGTTTTCTCATGTAGATCAAATTTTCACATGATTTTCCCTCCTCTTTTGCGTCTTTGTTTGAGGAAGTAACTTCTTGAAATGTGCAGACCAGGCACCTTTTAATTAATTTTAGTTTATTATTATAATTTGCGTTACTTTACCTTTATTTATTCAGGGAGCTTCACTGAGAGCAACCTCTCATTGGCAGGAAGGCCCTGATCACAATCACACCGTTACACATTCCCACCTGGAAGCTGCCCATTACAACCCCAGTCTGATCTGCTACCCACTATGCCGCTCCACTTGAGCAGTTGGGGTTATGGGCCTTGCTCAAGGGCACCTCAGTGGTGGTAAATGACAGAGAACAAGCACTGTTTGTTTTACTTTCCACAACCAGATTTAACCTGCCAGTCACAAACTCGATTTTCTAACCTTTGGGGCACCACTGCCCACAAATTAAAGTACAGGAGTTATAAGCTATTAAAGTCCAGGGACTTTAATAGCTCCTGCATTTCATCAGGTTTTCTGCTCATGTTCATAACTTTCTGCACATTCACACTCTGTAGCACACACAGCTCAGTGTAATAAACACACATTCAAATCTCATAGAGTAAAGAATCTAGGGCATGCAATTTATTCATCCAACAAAACAGGAGAATCACAGTCTGGAGCTGTCAGATCACTAGATTACCAACCTGACACCTCAGAGCATTTCTTTGGTGTTGGATGTTATATCTTTATATAAAATATTGAAGGAAACACAGAAAAATGCTGCAGAAAGTCAGCTGCAGTTAAACCAAATATATGCAAACTGACTGTAAGATCTGTACACTGTACTGATAACGCCCAACCATATTAATTTAGAGGAGCAACATTTGGATCTTACACAGATCTTTGTCAGGTATTGTCAAATGTAGGAGTAGTGTAATGTAGACATTAGCCATTACTCTTGTTTATTTGGAATATTTTTCCCAATATTTCCTTATAATGGAACAAAATGATCATCAAAATTCATGTTATGTTTTCGAATGAAGTCTGTCAAATATGTACAGAAGTACAGAAGTATGGCTTTCAACTGAATTTATTCATCCTTTTATTCTTCCATCCTTTTTCTGAACCTCTTTATCCTGGTCAGCGTCACAGAGCTACTGAAGCATAAGAACCAATATCCTAGCAGAACATCCAGATTTATTGCGATTTGAACCATACCTGCCACAGTGAAATTAAAACAGAAGTCATTACATTTAGTCATTTAGCTGACGCTTTTATCCAAAGCTGACTTACAATTGCTGTACATGTCAGAGGTCACACGCCTCTGGAGCAACTAGGGGTAAAGTGTCTTGCTCAGGGACACAGTGGGGGAATTAAACCGGGGTCTCTCACATCAAAGGCACGTGTCTTATCCATTGTGCCATCACCAACCGGAAGTCAATTCCATAATAGGGAACATCACTAAGGAAAAGCAAAATTTGAATATTGAATTTAATTAATATAAAGTCTGCACACACGTCTAAAAATAGGGATGTCCAGATCAGGCTTTTTTTGCCTTTGAGTCTGAGTCATTTGATTTGAGTCCCGATCCGATACTTCTATAATACTATATAAAAACTAAACAAATAGCACCTCAACTTAAAATACCCGGCAGGCATGTAAACAAATACAAAAATAAAAGTGCCACAGTCTTTGCAAAGCACATCTATATATACATATATATACATTTATATCCAAGGCCTGATCGGGAGGTAACATCCGTTTCCGATTGAGTCTGAAATAACGTGATCGGGCCCGATTTCCGATCTCGTGATCTGGAGATCCCAATCTAAAAACACACTTGGGCAGTCATTACTACTCATAGTCAAGGGCAGTGTAAATTTCAGATGATTTGTCGCATTATTGCTAGTGCGGAATGCCTGCACTGCTCAAGTCCATCTCCGGACAGGAGTGTTGAGGCAGAGAGCTGTTTACACTGACAAACCAATGGAGGACGAACAGCAGCTCATAAAATGCCTTTATTGTTTATTGCATTGTATATTCTTTGTGGAGTTCACACAGAGTGTGTATGTATTCAAATACAGGCATTTTCACTGGAAAATATGCAACAGGGTGAGAGGATTTGCTATTAAGAGAGAATAAATAAAGATTAAATTTGCTTTGAACATTTCATGGACAGCGGTGTCCTGTATGATCAGTGACAGATGACAGGTTGAATGGGTTAGTTTTAGGTCAAGGTTACAGATTAAAAGGTTAAACACATTCATTTGGCTATGAAAGGATAAAGGATTGATAATGGAATCAACTCAGTCAGTGGGCTGTCCTCATATGTTAACAGATATAAATACAAATGTGTGTTTGTGTGCCTCTTTTCCAGCAGCAATTAAATGCATGCTCTTCGTTAGTTGTAAATTATAAATATGTTGCATATTCTTTTAAATATCTTTAGAAAGATTTAACTGATCAAATCATTCATTTAGTGCAAAAACAAATTAAAGTGCTACTGTATTACGTTCACTTTTTTCATCCCTAAAAGCACACTAGAGTTGCTGTTGTCTATTCTGTGGAGTTGCTGTCATCCTATCCTACAGGAGAAGTTACTCTTGCACACTCATTTACTCATTATGTTATCTGCTGCTTTGGTTCCTTTTTAAAAATTTATTTATTAATATTTTATAAACAAACATACAGAAGACAACAAAACAACCACAAGCCTGAATAACAACACAAAAACCAAAACTCCAGATGGTTCCAGGTAAATGTGACAGGCACATTATGCAGAATAAAGTGAGATACAATGAGAGTTGAATAAGGAAAGAAAGCAGAAATAAATAATACAGATTTTTATACAAATACAAAAATGTTTACATTAATATAGTAAAGAAATGGTTTCCATATTCTTTCAAAGGCATTAGTTTTGGAGTGCAGTGAGAAAGTCCAGAGGTATGTGTTCCTTTTTTTGTCCTGTGCCATCCCACCACTGAGGGGTGGGATGGCACCCCTCAGTGAGATCGAGTGCTGAAGAAAATTTTCCTTCAGGTAGGAGCAACAAAAAGATCACCCAGGGAAGAAATTCCCTCAGCTGTCCAGCATTTGAAAGCCCAGTTCAAGGTTCCTGGGAGAAAGTCAGGGTTATCAGTGATCGGGGTGAAAACCGACGTATCTGCCTTCTATATGCTGTGTAATCCTCCATGTTCTAACAGTATTAATTGTAACTGGGTTGTCCTTGGTTCCTTTTAAGCCCTCTTGTTTTTTGTTAATAAAGAGGTGCAAATGAACATTGTATATTTGTTCTTTATCGGTGAAATTCAGCATACCTTTTGTCCTGAAATGGACAGTCAATGATGACAAAACAAATGCATGCACTTGACTTAGGAGGCATCACAGCACTGGGCATATATATATATATATATATATATATATATATATATATATATATATATATATATATATATATATATATATATATATATATATATGATGATGTGATGTGTGTGTGTGCATTAACTTCAAATGAGAACGGGCAGCTAGATCAATAAAATGTCTGAAGTAATGCTTTCTTGTGGATTCAAGTGATGACAGCAGATAAGACGAGTGCATTCATACCCATCATGCTTAGGGAAAGTTACAAGAGGCCGATTTGTTCTGACTTTCATGACTTTAAAAATTTCTAATGACCTAGGAGAAAACATTAGTCTGGCACTACATTACTTTTAATTGTGCAGCATTAAATTCAATTGATCAGAAATGTATTTAAAAAAGGCATCTTACAGAGCCACATAAAAAGCAGCTGTTGGTATGACGTTTCTGAAGTAGTGCTCTCTGTTCATGGGCCTCCACCAGTCCCTGTCTCTTCCACCTGTGACAGGCTGCCACTGCAAGATCGCTGAAGAGCTCTTTGACCTCTCTCCCCCTTCACAGTCATCTCTTCTCGCTCTCCTCCTGACAGAACTTGTTAGTCGTTCCTGCCTCCCCTAACTCTGCCAGGCGTCTCCGTGTCATATCTCCTGTGTCTTGGCTGTTTGTTGGTCTTTGATGCCATCACATGCAAATGCCCCTTTTATCTATTTGGGTCATCCCTCATGCTACAGTGTGACACAAATAATTTGACACGTTCAATGACAGTGTTTGACCTTGTAAATGAAGCGCTAGAAGGAGAAGGGATGAAATATTTACTGCCGCTGAGCTGCAATGTGCACATTCTGTAATCAGAGGAAGAGCCTCTAGCGTGGGAAGCCTCCACATTCTGACTGAAGAGTTTCTCACCGTTGATTGCTCCGCTTTCACGTTACTTTGTAATAGATTGATAATACATGTATCTATTGTCTTATACATATTTTTCACATAAGAATGATCAAGACCACAGTCCTGTTTGCACAACAAAACTGTTAAATGGATGAAAAATGGAGAGACACCTTTGCTCTTCGTACATCATTGTCACTTGAGGACAAGGGCGTCACTTGGGTTTGAAAAGTGGTGGGGACATAGGGTTTAGATTAGGGGTTTGAAGACACTTACCCTGGCGAGACAAAACGAAACCTGATATTAGGTTCACAAGAATGAGACGAAAAGATCCTTAAACAGTCCTTAAACAGTAACGATCCTTATACAGTAAAGATCCTTAAACAGTCCTTAAACAGTAACAATCCTTATACAGTAAAGATCCTTAAACAGTCCTTAAACAGTAACAATCCTTATACAGTAAAGATCCTTAAACAGTCCTTAAACAGTAACGATCCTTATACAGTAAAGATCCTTAAACAGTCCTTAAACAGTAACAATCCTTGTACAGTAAAGATCCTTAAACTGTCCTTAAACAGTAAAGATCCTTAAACAGTCCTTAAACAGTAACGACCCTTATACAGTAAAGATCCTTAAACTGTCCTTAAACAGTAAAGATCCTTAAACAGTCCTTAAACAGTAACAATCCTTATACAGTAAAGAGCCTTAAACTGTCCTTAAACAGTAAAGATCTTTAAACAGTCCTTAAACAGTAAAGATCCTTAAACAGTCCTTAAAGAGTAAGGATCCTTATACAGTAAAGATCCTTAAACAGTCCTTAAACAGTAAAGATCCTTATACAGTAAAGATCCTTAAACAGTCCTTAAAGAGTAAGGATCCTTATACAGTAAAGATCCTTAAACAGTCCTGAAACAGTAAAGATCCTTAAACAGTCCTTAAACAGCAACAATCCTTATACAGTAAAGATCCTTAAACAGTCCTTAAACAGTAAAGATCCTTATACAGTAAAGATCCTTAAACTGTCCTTAAACAGTAAAGATCCTTAAACAGTCCTTAAACAGTAACGATCCTTAAACAGTAAAGATCCTTATACAGTAAAGATCCTTAAACAGTCCTTAAACAGTAACAATCCTTATACAGTAAAGAGCCTTAAACTGTCCTTAAACAGTAAAGATCTTTAAACAGTCCTTAAACAGTAACAATCCTTATACAGTAAAGAGCCTTAAACAGTCCTTAAACAGTAACGATCCTTAAACAGTAAAGATCCTTAAACAGTCCTTAAACAGTAACGATCCTTAAACAGTAAAGATCCTTATACAGTAAAGATCCTTAAACAGTCCTTAAACAGTAACAATCCTTATACAGTAAAGAGCCTTAAACTGTCCTTAAACAGTAAAGATCTTTAAACAGTCCTTAAACAGTAAAGATCCTTAAACAGTCCTTAAACAGTAAAGATCCTTATACAGTAAAGATCCTTAAACAGTCCTTGAATAGTAAAGATCCTTATACAGTAAAGATTCTTAAACAGTCCTTGAATCAGTTAATGAGAAGGAGGATGGTGTCTTTGAGCCCAGGAGTGGAAAATGTTGAGAGCATGGCGAGTGAACTGGATGGTGAGCAAGGAGAATGGCAAGAGTTTGAAGAGAAGAGAACAAAAATGAAGAATTCTGTGTCCAGTCACAGTGAGTCGGAACCATAGAATGGATTGAAAAAAGGGAGGAAAACAAATAGGAAGTAAGAGTGGAAAGTGGTTATTGAGTTTGGAGAACTTTTCGGTAGTAAACTACATCCAGTGAAACTTACAAAGGCAATTCAAGAAGTGACTGGACATATTAGACAAACAAAATTTATTTATTTTTAAAACTGTCCTGCACAGCAGCCTGGGGTATGAGGAGCTGGATACCAGATTGTGCCAGACAGATTTTACTTTAACAAGAGAGTATTAATATACTCCTTTGTCTGTTTTTTTATTTAGTTAAATTTATTTGTCACTAGGCCAGACAGGGGAGAGACATGGAGATGGGGAATAGGAACACCACATAAACAGATGCACAGAGAAAGGACAGCACCTGTAAGAGGATGGGGATGGGGACAACAGGAAATAGCAGGAGGAAACATCAATTGCAGAAAGAAACAAAACCTGCAAGAGAATGAGGAGGGGGGCTTGGGGCAGAGAAAAACAACAACAAACAAACACAAACAAAAAAACAAAAAAAGACAACCAGCTGAACAGCAGCAATAAACAGCTGACATAGGAAGACAGTTGAGAGAGAATACAAAACAAGAAACAGTCAAGCAACAGAAATAAACAACACAGCACAGCCATGAGAGCTGAAATAATAATTAATTTAAACACAAACTGAATGAAAAACAGCAAGAATAATTCTACCAGGGACAACCTTTGTTTGTGAGTGTGTCTATATGTGAGACTGTATGTGTCTGTGTGCGTGTGGGTGAGTGTGTATGTAGAACCACACGACTCCAGCGACAGGCAGGAAAGAACCCCAGTAGCCAATAGGAGTGGGAGAGAAAAAAATGGAAAAGGCAGAATTGTCTGTAAAGAACTTTGTTAAAATTCTTACTGAAGATAATTTGACAGAAGAAGGTAAAATCAGAAGACAACAAAGGTTAGAAATTCTAATCACAGTGTTCTAGATGAGGCCTTTACCATGCTTGAGTAAGTGTTAAAGAACGGCACCTGGAAAAGACAACATAAGCTATACTATGATAGACCATTTAAAGGAATCTGCATTGGGTAATTCTGCATTTTTTTTTAGTTCTGAGATTAAAGTCAGAATTCTGAGATTAAAGTCAGAATTCTGAGATTAAAGTTAGAATTCTGAGATTAAAGTCAGAATTCTGACTTTAATCTCAGATCTCACAAAAGAGATTCGGCCTGTACATTACTGCAGAAGAGGATTAGGGCCACATGTGATTTTACATGTGGCCCTAATCCTCTTCTGCAGTAAAGTACTGGAGTTATATAACAAGATTTGGGAGGAGGGTAAGCTTCCAGCAGTGTGGAAAGAAGCCATTATTGTTCCAATTAAGAAACCTGGGAAATATCCTACTTCACATGTATGTAAAACCATGGAGAAAATGATTACAGAAAGATTAATATATTATATGGAAAGAAATTAGTTTTTTTTCACCATTTCAGAGTGGATTTAGAAGAGGGGTAGTACTCTGGACCAGTTTATATGTTGGAAAATGATATTAGGAAAGCCCAAGTCAATAAAGAGGGGTAGCAGCTGTTTTCTTTGATATAGAGAAGGCGTATGATATGATGTGGAAGGAAGGTCTGTTAATAAGGCATAACTGGATTAAAGATTTCTTTAATGGAGGGGGGGATATGGATTAGGTTGTAAAGAAAGTTCAGGAAGATGTTAGGTTTAAAATTGGTCTTTAAGTGGGAATTTAAGTTATCTGTCAAGAAATCTCAATCCATCTTTTTTACAAAAAAGAAAATTAAGAAAGATATTGTACAATCAAAGAATGAAAACGTTTAAATTCTTGGGGTTGTGGTTTGATATATTGCTTACGTGGAAAAAAAATTTGATAAAGTGGAAGATAAGTGTCTACATGTGCTTTGTATATCTGGAGAAGGCATATGACCGGGTCCCTCGGTAGATACTGTGGGAGGTGCTGCGGGAGTATGTGGTGAGGGGGGCCTTTCTTAGGGCTATCCAATCGCTGTACATCCAAAGCGAGAGCTGTGTCTGAGTACTCGGCAGTAAGTCAGACTCTTTCCAGGTGGGGGTTGGCCTTCGCCAGGGCTGCGCTTTGTCACCAATCCTGTTTGTGATATTCATGGACAGGATATCGAGGCGTAGCCGTGGCGAGGAGGGGCTGCGGTTCGGTGGGCTTGGGATCTCGTCACTGCTTTTTGCGGATGATGTGGTCCTGATGGCATCATCGGTCCGTAGCCTTCAGCTCTCACTGGATCGGTTCGCAGCAGAATGCGAAGCAGCTGGGATGAGGATTAGCACCTCTAAATCTGTGGCCATGGCTCTCAGCAGGAAACCGATGGAGTGCCAACTCCAGGTAGGGAACGAGTCCTTGCCCCAAGTGAAGGAGTTCAAGTACCTCGGGGTCTTGTTCACGAGTGAGGGGAGATTGGAGCAGGAGATTGGCCGGAGAATCGGAGCAGCGGGGGTGGTATTGCACTCGCTTTACCGTACTGTTGTAACGAAAAGAGAGCTGAGCCGTAAGGCAAAGCTCTCAATTTTTGTTCCTACCCTCACCTATGGTCATGAAAGCTGGGTCATGACTGAAAGAACGAGATCGCGGGTACAAGCGGCCGAAATGGGTTTCCTCAGGCGGGTGGCTGGTGTCTCCCTTAGAGATAGGGTGAGAAGTTCGGCCATCCGCGAGGAGCTCAGAGTAGAGCCGCTGCTCCTTTGCGTTGAAAGGAGCCAGTTGAGGTGGTTTGGGCATCTGGTAAGGATGCCTCCTGGGCGCCTCCCTAGGGAGGTGTTCCAGGCACATCCAGCTGGGAGGAGGCCTCGGGGAAGACCCAGGACAAGGTGGAGAGATTATATCTCCACGCTGGCCTGGGAACGCCTCGGGATCCCCCCAGTCAGAGCTGGCTAATGTGGCTCGGGAAAGGGAAGTTTGGGGTCCCCTGCTGGAGCTGCTGCCCCCTCAACCCGATCCGGGATAAGCGGATGAAGATGGATGGATGGATGGATGGATGGATGGATGGATGGATGGATGGATGGATGGATGGGAAGATAAGTGTAAGACAGTATTGAATGTTGTGAGATGTTTAACAGGCAATGTTTGGGGAGCTGATTGAGTTGCTTAAAGGAATATTTATATTACATAATATTTATTTTGCATTAGTTAGATCAGTTCTAAAATATGGATGTATTGTTTTTGGATTAAAAAAGTTGGATAAATTCCAGGCTCAAGGATTGAGGTTATGCTGTGGAGCAGTCAAGTCAACACCTATATCAGCGCTTCAGGTGGAGAAATGCCACTGATTCTAAGAAGCAAACAGTTGAAGGCCAATTATTGGTCAAATTTACAAAGTCAACAGGACACACATCCTACAAAAAGGGATATAAATGAATGTTCGGAAAGCAGCAAAATTAAAAAGGAAGTATTTTGCAATGTAATATCATAAAAAAGGGATTAGGAGTCAATGATTGGTTCACTTGTCCAACTGCTTTAATGCCAGCTGTTCCACCATGGTTCTTACCTCAGCCTAGAGTTGATTTTTCTTTCCTGAAACAGGTTTGTTCAAGTAAAAACATTTTTGATGTTTTCAAGATTATATTATGCTACACTATGCTGAGAAATATGTGCATTATGTACATTTATTTACAGATGGCTCTAAAATCCAGGGAGAGGAAAATCTAGCTGTGCTTTTTATATTGCAGGATTAAAAATTAAGGTGTCTAAAAGATTAACCAATCATTTATCGGTGCATGCAGCAGAAATGATGGCAACCTTGTTTGCATTACAGTGGATAGAGGAAGTCAAACCCATGAGAATGCTAATATGTTCAGACTCAAGTGCAGCTTTGACTAGTCTCAAAAATAATGCAGGGACGATATTTTGTTTGAAATTTTATTATTTTTATACAGTTTAAGTAGTCTGGAGATTGATGTTCAGTTTTTATGGGTTGCAGCACACATTGGCATCCAAGGGAACGGGATGGCAGACACTTTGGCTAAAAATGCGTTGAAAGTAAATCAGGTAGATGTGGCAGTACCCGTTAGCAAAGAAAAGATCTAAGCGTATTTACAGAGTAAAATGAAGATGCAGTGGCAGAGTCTACAGGATAATGATAATAAAGGAAGACATTTATACAAGATTTAACAGGGGAGGAAAAGTCATTGGGGAATAGCAGGAGAGAACAGTGTCAATTTAGCAGAATTAGACGAGGTCACACAAAGTTAACTGCATCTCTGCACCTTATTGGAAACATCCATCTGGAACTTGTGATGCATGCAGTCAACTGGAAACTGTGGAGCATGTGATGTTTGTGTACACTAAATACTTAAACAAAAGACTGGGTTTAAGGAATGGACTGGAACATGAAGGACGTAAACAAGTGGACATTATAACTTAACTTTAAAACAGTCCAAGAGTCAGTCCAAGAGATGCACTGCTCAGTTGGGTTAGCAATTGTAAGTCGCTTTGGATAAAAGCGTCAGCTAAATGAATAAAAATGTAAAAAAAAAATGTAAAATGGGTTAGCAGCACAGAGATATTCTCTGCACCTGCACATTAATCTAATATAACTATTATCTGCAGGATAGTCTTCTGCAGTCTTTCTCAAAGTTGTAAACATTACCACTTGCTTTCGCCTTTGGCTCAAGAGTGAGGTGGGGACCTCTGACACTCTGTCGAAGAGTGACTTGATTAATATTACTGTGCACGTGTGTCGCATCAGCTGGGCGCAGATTATGGCCGAGTTGACATTGTCATTCGTATTGTATATTTATTTTCACTGCTGCTCCACTCAGGTGTACTGCATGCTTTTTTGGTGAGTAATGGTGTCTTGTGTAGAATCTATCAGAGTAAAAAGTCATAATTTTGTGCTTAGAAAGTGAAAGTAAAAGTTCTTCTAAAGATGATGCACAAGAAAGCCCGCAAACTGTTTGCTGAAGATAAGCAGACTAAGAACATGTCCTGTGGTCTGATGAGACCAAGATAAACTTATTTGGTTCAGATGGTGTCAAGTGTGTGTGGCAGCAACCAGGTGAGGAGTTCAAAGACAAGTGTGTCTTGCCTACAGTCCAGCATGTTGGTGGGAGTCTCCTGGTCTGGGGCTGCAAGAGTGCTGCTGGCCCTGGGAGCTACAGTTCAGTGAGGGAACTGTAAATGTCACCATGTCCTGTGACATACTGAAGCAGTGCATGGTGACTGCCTTGCTAAAGAGGCTGAGGGAAAAGGTGATGGACTGGCCAAGCATGTCTCCAGACCTGAACCCTATTGAGCATCTGTGGGGCTTCCTCAAACGGAAGATGGAGAAGAGCAAGATCTAACATCCACCAGCTCTGTGAAAAGTGAAAAAGGACTCCAGTGCCAACCTGTGAAGCTCTGGTGAACTCCATGCCCAAGGGGGTTAAGCGAAAGACGCTTAAGCGAAATTCAAAATAGCGATGTTTAACAATGCTAGCGTTTTATTTTGAAAGTGTAATCGGACTTTGCACTTTTATTGTTGCTAAGAGTTGCTAACTTGATCACGGAGCCTTAAACATTAAAAAATGATGCTAAAGGCGTACCCATGGTGTTAAAAAGTGCCAAAGGGCCTTGACCAAGCATCAGTATGCAACAAGTCGGGAATGAGAACATGTTGCTTTGTTTGGGGAAACATCTTTAAAGGTGCATGTGGCACCATTTCACCTCAGTGATAAATGAATTTATCTATTTCAGTTAGAAACTCCTGGACTTTAGTAGCTCCTGTGTTTCAGCACGTTTTCTGCTCATGTTCAAAACTTTGTTTCATGTGTCTCTCTATTTGCCTCTATTTCCCTCATTCCTTGTCCTTAAGTGTTTTATGTCTTGTCCTTTATTGAATATTGTCCACTTGCTTTACTTCCTGTTTTATTTTGTTATTGTCAATGTCTGGTGTTCACGTTTAGCTTTGGGTGCGTCTCAGTTGCGCAGTAGTTCCCTGCTAAGTGGACTGCACAGGGTATTCGGCCATTTTAAGTGAGATTCCAAACCACATGTTCAATTCAAAGGGCACTGTGAACTGTGTAGGGAAAAGGGAACAACGGTTCATCAGTTCGTAGGAAGTTGACAAGAAAGATTACCCATAAGCCCTTGCACCTCATAGGAGCGGCAATAACTAATAATAGAGCAGACCACAGAGTTTGTATATCTGTAACTAATATTATCATTATTTATGTGATTATTTCAGAGGCGTTTTTAGGCCTAAAAAAACAATGCTCATATGAATCTTTTTATGAATGAGGCTGCATATCTTGTAAATTAATCCAATCACATTCATTCACAAGTTTCATACAGTTTAATAGAATATGAATAGAAGAATTTATGGAAATATACATTTTGTAATCAGTTTGTTTTAATATATTCAATATTTAATTTCAGTGAATGTCCACAATAGTGGATATCTGAGGTGTTACTGAGGTGTACATTACCAGGGTAACACACGGCGGAACTGACGTGTGCTTTGATGATGTCACCGGGTGTTCCAAATGGAAGAATTTTGTTGAGGGAGTTTCCCTTAACCGACGTTCCCTGTGCAGGGAGCAGGAAGGGACTTCTGTTTGTGTACACAGCCTTTGTTCTTGTTCTGTTTATTTAAGTCTTGTCTATTTAATGTTAGTTTATAACCTCTACCTGGGTTTTGTACTTTTGTTTATAGATCTGTCTGCTTGTGTTTTTAGTCATTTATTCTTTATTCTGTTCTGTTTTAGTTTCCTGTCTGTTTGCCTTACTGTTTCACTCTTTCCTGTTTCACTGTCTGTCTGCTGTGCCTAATTAGCTCCTCATGTCGTTCACCCGTGCACTCCCTCCCTGCTCGTTTGCCTGTGTATTCCTTAGTTCTGTTCAGTCTTGGTGACGTCCTTGTCTTATGTAGAGTGTTCTGTTCTGCAGCTGTTCTTTGGATTTCTCTGCCTGTGCTCTTGATTACTTTTGTTGGATTTACCTCTGTTCTGCCTTGTGCCGCACGAGAGCCTGTTTGTTTCACATTAAGAAATCTTTATTTTTAAACTGCAACCTCCTCGCCTGTTGTCTGCGTTTGGTTCCACACCTAAGTCTGCACTCAGCCACCCTTGACAGGAGACAGCTCTGAACCTGATAAGAAATCTCGTCACATTCTTTAATCTCGCGAGATCTCATGACACAAGATCTCGTCACACCCCTAATTGACACATTCAGTTAACTATTCTCCCTTGACAAGGAGCGAGTGATTCTACTGTACAGAGTAAGTGATGCTGTCCATCTAACATAAATACTCCATAAAGCCCTTGGTGAAGCTGGTTATTAAATGTACTTAAGAAATAAACCTGAGCTGACCAAGATTTAAATTTTTTATCATCTTGTATGCAGTAATGATTCGTGTTTGTGTCATCATTTTGTGAACACGTTCATATGTGGATTATTATAAATTTTCCTTTTGTAAGATGCAAGACACTCTTGGGTCATCGATTACAGTATAAATCATGCCCTTATTATGTGGTTGTGTGTGTTGTTCTTCCTTAGGTGGTGTTTAGTAGATTCTGCAGCCCCTGTGACATTAAGGAGCTCTTCTGTACAGCCCTTGGTGTGCCAAGGTGAAACACACACATCACACATTCACACCTCAGCTCTGTTCTCTGTCAGCATTAGTAGTCTGAAAAAAGCAATGTGATAATTAGTTCCCACTGTTTTTGTTTCACTTGACATTTAATACCACTGATATGGGATTAATAAAGTACATAGTGAAACATTTTTCAGTGCTGCTATATATTTAATTATGTTTTCACACAGTAGACTGTAAATTATCTGAACCATAACTTCAGTATAGGTGATACAAAGTAAATGCTCTGCTGTTTTGTTATAGACTCCTGTTCAGTTATGATTTTCCATTTACGGCAGTAGTACTTTACAAGCAGGGAGGTGAACTGGTAAACTTGCAAACTGAACAAGTGAGATCTGGAAACACCATATGACAGAACAAATGGTGCTTTTTAACAAATATTCACAATAACCATAACTCCAGTTACCCTGTTCAGGTTATGAGCTGCTTTGGAGAGACACCTGTTTGATCACTCTTCCATTTATTATTTGTGCTTTTTTACAAGTGCAGTACTAATAGGAATTTAATTTTTATTTTCTGACAGGGTGTAAAGCTTTTATTGGGGGATTCCTCTTAACAGGAACTTAGTTTTTAACTCGATGCATATTTATACCATATTATACATTTAAAGGGGCATTATGTAGTTTCCAGTGGCCACTAGCGTTGCCGTTCTAAGATCGCAACCAGGTGTGTGCTCGTACGTGTGCTCGCTTGAACTGAGCGAGCAAAATCCGAAACACAACCACTTTCATACAGAAATCCTGCAATAAACGCAGAAACAACAGCATGCAGGCTGTGGCTTTTCACTCAGACATGTTCAGGCTCTGTTACTTCAAGGTTCCCGTCTCAGAGGCGGATCAACACCGACGCCGTAACGTTACTTCATTCAGCGCAGCGAGACAGCGGCATATCGGCACAGCACTCCCGAAAAAAGGCAAAGTGAGAGCGGCTATAGACAGGTGGGGAGCCAGCTTCACACAACATGGTGGAAACTCAGGCAAACTCCCACTGCAGTGTTACAGTAAGGTTTTTATCAGCTTGGTGTTGAACTAATCCACGCTCGTTACATGATAAAGTTACACTGCATTTAGCCGACGTGCTACATCGTTAGCTCGCCTGCTGCTTTCAGTAACTAACTTTACTATCTGTCAATCTGTCACCAGACGCTCAGCAGTGTCAGCACAGCTACATGTACTGGATGATAATGAAACGGTTAGTGAGGGGGACTGAAGATTATAAGATTGTGTCACACTTTATAACAGTCAGACCTCAGTCAGTAAATTTACTGATGGCTCTTCCTCTGGGTTGTATATTATGAGGGTCATGTTAGTTACAGTGACTGAGAGGTGGAGAAGCTGTGTACCCATCAGTAAAAGGCAGTAAATGTAAATTGAACGTTAGGAAGCAAACAGCAGTGGGTCTGAGCTACTGTAGCGTTAGCTAGCTGCAGGTGGCTGCATCACTATGGTACAGTAAACAAATCGCTCCACATTAGCTTTTTACCGTTACATCATTTCTTGCAGGCTTTGACAAGTTTAGTTTATGTTGGAGTCTGTGTTGTGCTGGGAGCAGGTCTTTCTTAATGTTAGCAGACTCCATGTTGTAAGTTGCAGTGTTGTTGCTGCTGAGTGCAAAGTAGCGCGCATGCAGGTGTCAGTCACTGGATTTCGTGGAAAATCCGACCCGGAGCCTTTGAATAGGAATAGGAATACCTGTCTTCAAAGTTAATGGCCAAACCCGGCAAGTGGATCATTTTAATGTCAGATTACAACCCCTTCACACACAGGCAATAAAAAAAGGATTCATTTTAGTAGAAAAACTACATTCAATTCAATTCAATTCAATTTTATTTATATAGCGCCAAATCACAACAACAGTTATCTCACAGCGCTTTTCATAAAGAGCAGGTCTAGACCGTACTCTGAAGTTATTTACAGAAGCCCAACAATTCCCACCAAGAGCAAGCACTAGGCTGACAGAGGCAAGGAAAACTTCCTTTTAAGAGGCAGAAACCTCGAGCAGAACCATGGCTCAGGGTGGGCGGCCATCTGCCTCGACCGGGTTGGGGGTGAGGGGGAGAGAGAGGGAGAGAGCAAGAGAGAGAGAGCAGGAGAGAGAGAGCAGAGGGAGGCAACCTACACAGTATACACATAGAGGTACAGACAATAAAGGTAATGTTGCTATAGACTGAATGAAAAATGGTACAGATATTTGTAGTAATGTTTAGTGATATTAATTATAACAGTAATAATAGCAATAGGACTAGTAATAGCAGTTGCAACTGCAGCAGAGGGCGTCGAGCAGGAACACGGGGCAGCAGGAGACTCCCAACAACAGGTCCAGACTCCACAGCTCCAGAGCCAGCAACACCCGCAGGAAGTGAGGGGAGGGGGGAGGACAGGAGGGGGAAGCACACGACCACGGGAGAGGGAGAAAAAATCGAAGTTAGTAACATGCATTAATGGGATGAGGTTGCACTCAGAGAGAAAGAGAGAAGAGGAGAGAGGAGCTCAGTGCATCATGGGAAATCCCCGGCAGTCTAGCCTATAGCAGCATAACTAAGGGATGGTTCAGGACTCACCCGAGCCAGCCCTAACTATAAGCTTTATCAAAAAGGAAAGTCTTAAGCCTACTCTTAAATGTAGAGACGGTGTCTGCCTCCTAACCCAAACTGGAACCTGGTTCCACAGGAGAGGAGCCTGATAACTGAACGCTCTGGCTCCCATTCTACTTTTGGAGACTCTAGGAACCACAAGTAATCCTGCATTCTGGGAGCGCAGTGCTCTGGTGGGGTAGTAAGGTACTATGAGCTCTTTAAGATAAGATGGTGCCTGACCATTAAGTGCTTTGTATGTGAGAAGAAGGATTTTAAAATCTATTCTGGATTTTACAGGAAGCCAATGCAGAGAAGCTAAGACAGGAGAGATATGATCTCTTTACTGGTTCCTGTCAGAACACGTGCTGCAGCATTCTGGATCAGCTGAAGAGTCTTAATGGACTTTTCGAAGAGCCTGATAATAAGGAATTGCAGTAATCCAGTCTAGAAGTAACAAATGCATGGACTAGTTTTTCTGCATCATTTTTAGAGAGGATGTTCCTGATTTTTGCAATATTACGTAGGTGAAAAAAAGCGGTCCTTGAAATTTGCTTAATGTGAGAATTAAACGACATGTCCTGGTCAAAGATAACTCCAAGATTTCTCACAGTGGTGCTGGAGGCCAGGCGATGCCATCCAGGGAAACTATATCTTTAGATAATGCGTCACGTAAGGTGCCTAGGACCTAGAACAACAACTTCCGTTTTATCTGAGTTTAACATTAGAAAATTGCAGGTCATCCAGGTTTTAACATCCTGAAGACACATTTGAAGCTTAGCTAACTGATGGGTTTCATCTGGCTTGATCGATAGATATAACTGAGTATCATCTGCATAACAATGAAAGTTTATGGAGTGTTTCCTGATAATATTGCCTAAGGGAAGCATATATAAAGTGAAGAGGATTGGTCCGAGCACAGATCCTTGTGGAACTCCATGACTAACTTTGGTATGCATGGAGGACTCATCGCTAACATGTACAAACTGAAATCGATCTGATAAATAGGACTTAAACCAGCTTAGAGCGGTTCCTTTGATGCCAATGAAATGTTCCAGTCTCTGTAATAGGATCTGATGGTCAATGGTATCAAATGCAGCACTAAGATCTAATAAAACCAATACAGAGACAAGTCCTTTGTCTGATGCAGTCAGGAGATCACTAGTAATTTTCACCAGTGCTGTCTCTGTGCTATGATGGGCTCGAAATCCTGACTGAAAATCCTCAAATAAACTATTGCTATGTAGAAAGTCACACAGCTGTTTGGCGACTGCTTTCTCCAGGACCTTAGAGATAAATGGAAGGTTAGATATAGGTCTATAGTTGGCTAAAACATCTGGATCCAGGTTGGGCTTTTTCAGAAGAGGTTTAATTACAGCTACTTTAAAGTACTGTGGCACGTAGCCTGTTGATAAAGACAAATTGATCACATCCAATTTTTTATACATATAGTCCCTTTAATATTATACATTTCACAAATATACTTTTGACTTTTTTGTTTTGATTTTTATGTTATAACATGGTCCCTGGCACCTATTTCCAGGAAAAAACGCCTAAAATAACATACCCAAAATAAATCAGTAATATCTCCTCAAACACGTGGCGGCACGGTGGTAAAGTGGATAGCACTGTGGCATCACAGCAAGAATGTTAGCTACTCCAGTCAGTGCCATTGACTAGACACTATACATCTGGAGCTGGTCCCTGGGTGCTGCACAGTGGCTGCCCACTGCTCCCTTGAAGGATGGATTAAATGCAGAGAATGAATTTCATGTATATGTATGTGACAATAAAGGTATCTTCTATCGTATTCTATTCTATTAGGCCTAGATACATAATTCTGGTCTCCTTTGAAAGGTCAGAAGCTAAGGAATGTAAATCCATTGTACATTAACATATTTATTTTACCACTGCAGACTACATGGAGATGCAATACAGAAAAAATATGATATTTTCATCCTCACCTGGTAAAAAAAAGCTATATTTTAATGCAATAAACCATCAAAATCATCATAAGGTAGATTATAATGCACCTGAATATCTTCTGATGCACCTGGAGCAGAACTGCAACTGTATATTTGATGAAAACAAACTGAGATACAACAGTTATTATGCAATCTTTCAAAAATATACCAGGCGAATGTCCATGTTTTGGCCATATTTACTGTTTCTATGTTCACTTTTATTGGTAATTATCTTCAAAACATTATTTCTCTCCATACAACCATGTTCCAAATAACATAAAGCTTCCAAAACATTGAAATATTGATAAAAACAGTCAATATATATTGCAAAAAAGCACTCCCATGCTTTACAGGCCACAGCTTGAGAACAGAACATCCTACAGGGCTTCTCTTTGTATTGAAGAGACGAATCGATTGCTATCCTGGATGTCTGTGTAACTCCTACGGGTCACCGGCAGAGGCCGATAAAGCCCGCCTCCACCAAAGCAAACTCTTCTTCTCTACTTCAATCTGACGACAGAAATGAAACTTATCAGCTAAGCGGACCTCACCAAGACGGCCAGATGACCAGATGTTGACACAACGGACTGCTGTTTTTGGACGGAAAACAGCGAAAATGGTTTACCTGCCCGGTATCGGGGTGGTCCGGTACCAAGTGTTAAAGTAACATATAAAGAAAACGAACAGATGAAAAGTGTGCAACAAGACCTGTTACTGTTTTAAATCTGCCCCTTGAATCTGAACTAGTGTTGTCAAAGATTTTTTGATACATATTGATTCTGAATATTTAAATGGTTTTAATACTCATTATCTGCAGTATCAATACAGAAAATGCACTTTCTCACAATCGACTTCACACACACACCGCTGCATTGCCCATATCGCCCAACTCCTCTCACTCACTAAGTTGTTTTTTTTTTCCATTTTGACAAGTCCCTGCTGTGCCCTGATTGCAAACTTGATATCACCAGCAAATTAACATGCAAGCTGATCTACTAACAGTGTGCACAGAGAATGACGTCTTTCAAAAGTGCAAGATAGCACCTGTTGATCATTTTCTTCTTTTGCCTTAATGAATATGCAGTTTGGGGCATTTCATTGTTATCGTGCAAAGTAATGGGAGGGTAACATGCAAATACATTTATTTACTACATGCAATATGATCTACCAAGACTAAATGCAATTTCACGTGAGTGGAACAGCCTCTGTATTCAATATGTTTGATAGGAAGGTGCAAACCGCCAAGTGATGGCTTCTGTTATTGTGGCCAGAAGAAGACAGAGCCGTAATGAAAGAAAACATAGAGAAATTAACAATATTAGATAACATCATTTTATATCCAATGTATTTAAACACAATTATTTTATTTTATTTATTCGATGAACTATCCATCCATTCATTGTCAACCTCTTATCCTGTGTACAGAGTCACAGGGGTTGGAAGCCTATCCCAGCTGACATTGGGTGAAAGCGGGGTAGACAGGTCGCCAGTCCATCGCGAGGGCCACACATAGACAGACAACCACTCACGCTCACATCCACACCTAAGGGCGATTTTGAGACACCAATTAACCTAGCCTGCATGTCTTTGGATGGTGGATAGAAAGCCAGAGCACCCCGGAGAGAACCCACGCAGACACGGGGAAAACATGCAAAGTCCACACAGAAAGGCCGGGGCGACCAAGGTTTGAACCCATGACATTCTTGCTGTGAGGCGACAGTGCTAATCACTGCATCACCGCGCCGCCCCTCGATGAACTATATGAATAGAATTTTTTTTGTATTTTCCTTTAGCTTTGGCAATACTTTTGTATTAACATTCATGCCAAAAAAGCAAATTTCGTTTCGACCTTCTTTTCTCCGTGAGATGGAAGAATTTAGAAAGCTGCGTGGTGCTGCGGAGAGCCCCCAGCTGCAGTAGTGCACGGACCACGCGCAAAATTCATCTAGCCGGAGGGAACGATCACCAACTGTTCACAGCACAACTGTCGTAAAAGTGATACAACCCATTGTAGGTATTGGGAGAGGAAATGGGGCAGGAGATCGCAGAGTGACCAGGCACAGGTCTGGGTCATTCCAGCATACTGTATCTGTTTCTGTTGGGGTTTCCCAAAGCAGTTTTTCAGGTGTGCTGTCCCAAGTATTTAGTGCAGTCTCAGGCAGGATGGGCAGGTACAGACATTTTCTACATACTCGGGACACACTGAATGAAACAAACTAGGGTTTTTACGCTGTGGCTGCTTTCCCTCCAAACTCTCCATGGTGGAAACCATTTAAACACACAAAACCCTCATTTAAAAACTCCCACCTCCATTGTGTTTGCTCCTGTTGTCATCTATGCAATAATTCTTAGTAAATCATCCATAACAGGTATTAAAATTGCACGTGCAAAATTTTAGAACGCAATTCTCTTTATTTGGGATGTTAGAAAATCCGGCCCCAAGAGTTGTGCAGAGATGGCTGCTGTTATCGAGAAGGAGACACAGCTGTATTTTATTTTATTTATTCGATTAGCTATATGAATTGAATGGGGTTTTTTTGTATTTTCCTTTAGCTTTGGCAATACTGTTGTATTAACATTCATGCCAGTAAAGCAAATTTCGTTTCGACCTGACTTCTTGACTGCACATGCAATTTAGTACTCTTTATTTGGTTAGTACATCAGGCCCACAGTGTAGTGTGATGTTTTAATCGACACATAGCAGTGGATAACTCCAACACCCTTTATTAAAGAGCCTACATAGAAGAGTTTAAAAAGTTTAACACAACTATATATTTTTTATATTTCTGCAGTTGTATACCCATGAAAAAGCATAGCTTCAAGTTCTTTTATATTCTTATTGTTTAAATTAGTAAAAAAGTACATTAAAAAAACAGAATAGAAATGTGAGACGCTTTGACTTCCATCCAAGCTTCCATCTCCCCTTTAATGTTATGTTATCATTACCTACTCTCACCAGTTCTTCCAAGAAGCCTGTCTATATTTATGCAACACAGCCTCACATTCTTGTAGCCTTACAGATGACCTCCAGTAAAAGTTTTATGGTTTTTTTTATTGTTTTCATGCAGGAACACAAATCTTTCTCTGTTGGATTCGTCCGGGAGCCATGGTATCCATCGACCCCACCATGCCACACAACACAGAGAGGTATTGGAAAACCTGCATCGTAATCATGTCTTTATTGATTAATTGATGGGACATTTGTTCAGTCCACCAGCTGGCTGTTTGATTGAAAGACACATTTGCTGATTGAGCTGCAATGAAATGTGAACTGTACCTTTAAATTAGAAGCCACACAACCGTAAGTGACACAACAGTAAATATGACGAATGAACAAATGACAAAAGGAATACACACTTTATAGATGAGAAAACAGAGTCAGGGAATGAACACAAGAGGAAAGCTTACCAACATAACCACAAGAAAAACCAAACACCAAAAGATTTCTTTAGCAATGGGTGGACAATTGCATGCTTACAGCTGTAAGGAGGCCATGTAATTGTTAGATAAGTGTGAGAGGCTAACAGTGGAAAATACCTCCTTGAGCTGCTTAGTGGGGATATTTACAAGGTTGATTTATTTGTCACAGTATAACATGTTGTAGAATGAAATTGAGTTCTTCTGCTATGTAGCAGACAATATGTGCAATACCTCTTCCCAGAAGGCAGCAGGCTGAACAGGCTGTGGCTGGGTGGGTACTGTCCTTTACTATCCTTTGGGCTCTGTAAGCACCTCACCTCACCAATATCACTGATGCTCAGGAGATGGGTACCAATGATTTTTCTGAGCAGAGGCGAGCCAGACGTTGTAAACCTTTGGGGCTTAGCCCAAACCGAGGGGGGTCCAGGGGCAAGCACCTCCGGGGAGATTTTTTCCCCATTAAATGCACTATTTTTCATGCTGTTTGAGATGAAAGAATGCCTAAAAATCTAAACACTATCTGGGAAAAAGATGATTGTTGCTTTGGAAAATAATCGTTCTGTAGAGGTGCAATCTATATTTTATTTCACTGTTCTCCAGCTGGAGTTAAACCAAAACACAACAAATGTTGAGGATCACTCATTTTCACTCCTGGCAACTAAAAAGAGACAAACTGTAACTTGTTACATGTTACTGTTTTCATGTTCTCTTTTTCTATGTGAATTACTAAGCATTTCATTTGCACATTAAAATCCAAAACAAAACGTCTCCTCATTAGATTAAAAGGACTAGTTTGCGTCCCTAATTTACTTTAGGAATTTAAGCTCCTTCATCGTCAACACCGTCCTTCTCTTACCCCTACTGATCATAAACTTATCATATCATCATAATTGCAAAAAATTTAAATTTATATCTTATTACCTTACATTTACTTCTGGCATCTGTGCTCCCTTTACTCATCTTCTATTCACTCCTTTCAACATTCCATTTCACCTGCTTCACATTTAATTTCACATTTAACAATTAATTTTTAATTGGAGTCCCAATTGGAGTCCTAATTAATACTGTTTAATTGAACAGTGATATTCATTAAATTAGCCTATTGTTACTTTTGTTACATCAGTACAGGAGCATTTTAAATCTGAAAACAAATTTGAATATGGTGTAAAGTTAACTGTGAGCACCAGAACCAGACTGAGAGATTAAGAAACTTTTGCAGGTGTTTTGAGTTAATTAGCTGATAAGAGCTCTTCTCAGATCGACATTTATGTATTATAAATAATTTATTCTGAAATTCTAATAAATTTTGGGATTCTACAGTTTTGATTCTATGAGCTGTAAGCCCTCATCATCAAGATTAAAATGAAAAAAGGCTTGAAATATTTACAAGATTGTATTTTTGAATTAAATTATCATAGAGAATGAACTTTTCCACGATATTAAATTATTTTACAGTATATGCACCTATAAGCTACTATAGGCATACTTTTTCTCATACTCTCCCACTAATGTGCTGAGATCAGCTGTCCTGAGATGATCATTTGATACATGCTCAGGCACAATGTATTGAAAGTGTGCACAGGAGGGAAACAAGCCTCGGAATCAGCCGAGATAATATCACCTAATAACATCCAGAAATACAGTCACTTACAGTCAGGTCCATAAATATTGGGACATTGACACAATTCTAATATTTTTGGCTCTATACACCACCACAATGGATTTGAAATGAAACGAACAAGATGTGCTGTAACTGCAGACTTTCAGCTTTAATTTGAGGGTATTTACATCCAAATCAGGTGAGCGGTGTAGGAATTACAACAGTTTATATATGTGCCTCCCACTTTTAAGGGACCAAAAGTAATGGGACAGATTAACAATCATAAATTAAACTTTCACTTTTTAATACTTGGCTGCGTAATCCTTTGCAGTCAATTACAGCCTGAAGTCTGGACGCATGGACATCACCAGACGCTGGGTGTCATCCCTGGTGATGCTCTGCCAGGCCTCTATTGCAACTGTCTTCAGTTCCTGCTTGTTCTTGGGGCATTTTCCCTTCAGTTTTGTCTTCAGCAAGTGAAATGCATGCTCAATCGGATTCAGGTCAGGTGATTGACTTGGCCATTGCATAACATTCCACTTCTTTCGCTTAAAAACTCTTTGGTTGCTTTTGCAGTATGCTTCGGTCATTGTCCATCTGCACTGTGAAGCGCCGTCCAATGAGTTCTGAAGCATTGGGCTGAATATGAGCAGATAATATTGCCCGAAACACTTCAGAATTCATCCTGCTGCTTTTGTCAGCAGTCACATCATCAATAAATACAAGAGAACCAGTTCCATTGGCAGCCATACATGCCCAAGCCATGACACTACCACCACCATGCTTCACTGATGAGGTGGTATGCTTTGGATCATGAGCAGTTCCTTTCCTTCTCCATACACTTCTCTTTCCATCACTCTGGTACAATCTTTGTCTCATCTGTCCATAGGATGTTGTTCCAGAACTGTATGGCTTTTTTTAGATGTTGTTTGGCAAACTCTAATCTGGCCTTCCTGTTTTTGAGGCTCACCAATGGTTTACATCTTATGCTGAACCCTCTGTATTTACTCTGGTGAAGTCTTCTCTTGATTGTTGACTTTGACACACAAACACCTACCTCCTGGAGAGTGTTCTTGATCTGGCCAACTGTTGTGAAGGGTGTTTTCTTCACCAGGGAGAGAATTCTTCGGTCATCCACCACAGTTGTTTTCCGTGGTCTTCCGGGTCTTTTGGTGTTGCTGAGCTCACCAGTGCGTTCTTTCTTTTTAAGAATGTTCCAAACAGTTGATTTGGCCACACCTAATATTTTTGCTATCTCTCTGATGGGTTTGTTTTGTTTTTTTCAGCCTGATGATGGCTTGCTTCACTGATAGTGACAGCTCTTTCGATCTCATATTGAGAGTTGACAGCAACAGATTCCAAATGCAAATAGCACACTTGAAATGAACTCTGGACCTTTTATCTGCTCCTTGTATATGGGATAATGAGGGAATAGCACACACCTGGCCATGGAACAGATGAGAAGCCAATTGTCCCATTACTTTTGGTCCCTTAAAAAGTGGGAGGCACATATATAAACTGTTGTAATTCCTACACCGTTCACCTGATTTGGATGTAAATACCCTCAAATTAAAGCTGACAGTCTGCAGTTACAGCACATCTTGTTCGTTTCATTTCAAATCCATTGTGGTGGTGTATAGAGCCAAAAATATTAGAATTGTGTCAATGTCCCAATATTTATGGACCTGACTGTAACTCAAGTGTTAGAGCTGCGGACTCACAAACCTGAAACACTTGTCGGCGGTTCACTGTCTGACGCTGCTTCTCTCTATGAACGGCCGGTGAGGTTTACCTCTCCGTGTAAAAAAACTCCATGACATCAGCTGGTTAGCTAGCTAGCTAGCATGCTCGCTCACTGAGGGGGCACCAGTAAAACAACACAGACAACAGCCCCCTATCACAATGACAAAGAAGAAGAGCTCTATTTTTCTTGTTTAGTGTTTATTAGCTGTTGGCAAACAAAAGAAAGATGCGTTACCAACGGCATGGTAAAAGAGCTTTTGCTCTGTTGTTTTGCCACTCCAGGCAGAAAGACAGAGTGCGTGCACTGATGACATGAATAAAATAAATATAAAAATTAGGTAAAAGATCATGAGTTACCTACAAACTGTATCCACAGTTTTTACTAATGACAGACAGGTGACTTTTCATGTGTGTTAATGTTCATTGACAGTCAATGTACCGGGCGCCACGCTCCCCCCCCATAGTTAGTGGTTTTTCAAAGCCACTAGCCACGCAGCATTTTCACTAGCTACGTTTTTGTTGTTGGGAAATTACGTTTTATACGATTAAAGTTGACAATGGCTTATGTGTTGTCTCCTTGTTCTTCTCGTGTCTCCTTGTTCTTCTCGTGTGTGTTCTCCTTGTTCTCGTGTGTGTTCTCCTTGTTCTCCTCGTGTGTTGTCTCCATGTTATTGTGTGTTGTCTCCTTGTTCTCCTCGTGTGTTGTCTCCATGTTATTGTGTGTTGTCTCCTTGTTCTCCTCGTGTGTTGTCTCCATGTTCTCGTGTGTTGTCTCCTTGTTCTTCTCGTGTGTGTTCTCCTTGTTCTCCTCGTGTGTTGTCTCCATGTTCTCGTGTGTGTTCTCCATGTTCACGTGTGTGTTCTCCTTGTTCTCCTCGTGTGTTGTCTCCATGTTCTTGTGTGTTGTCTCCTTGTTCTTCCTAATGGGATGAGGTTGCACTCAGAGGGAGAGAGAGAAGAGGAGAGAGGAGCTCAGTGCATCATGGGAAATCCCCCGGCAGTCTAAGCCTATAGCAGCATAATTAAGGGATGGTTCAGGACTCACCTGAGCCAGCCCTAACTTTAAGCTTTATCAAAAAGGAAAGTCTTAAGCCTACTCTTAAATGTAGAGACGGTGTCTGCCTCCTGAACCCAAACTGGAACCTGGTTCCACAGGAGAGGAGCCTGATAGCTGAACGCTCTGGCTCCCATTCTACTTTTGGAGACTCTAGGAACCACAAGTAACCCTGCATTCTGGGAGCGCAGTGCTCTGGTGGGGTAGTAAGGTACTATGAGCTCTTTAAGATAAGATGGTGCCTGACCATTAAGAGCTTTGTATGTGAGAAGAAGGACTTTAAATTCTATTCTGGATTTTACAGGAAGCCAATGCAGAGAAGCTAAGACAGGAGAGATATGATCTCTTTTACTGGTTCCTGTCAGAACATGTGCTGCAACATTCTGGATCAGCTGAAGAGTCTTAATGGACTTTTTCGAAGAGCCTGATAATAAGGAATTGCAGTAATCCAGGATGTTCCTAATTTTTGCAATATTACATGGGTGAAAAAAGGCGATCCTTGAAATTTGATTAATGTGAGGGTTAAACAACATGTCCTGATCAAAGATAACTCCAAGATTTCTCACAGTGGTGCTGGAGGCCAGGACGATGCCATCCAGGGAAACTATATCTTTAGATAATGTGTCACGGAGGTGCTTAGGCCCTAGAACAATAACTTCAGTTTTATCTGAGTTTAACAACAGGTCATCCAGGTTTTAACATCCTGAAGACACATTTGAAGCTCAGCTAACTGATAGGCCTGTAGCGGCAGCGTAGATGGCGTAGGCAGCGTCGGCGTCAAAATTACGTCGGCGTCAAATTTTTTCGCGTCGGCGCTAAAGTTTGTTTTGGTTTTGCACCGTTCGCGGATGTACAGCTCGCCACACCGAAACATTACAGAATGGAGGACGAAACAGCAACCAATAAAAGCCCCAACAAAAGAAAAAATCGCCCTAAATCATGTGTGGCGTGTGCTGGCATGTGTGTAAAACACTGGCTCTGATTGGCTACCGAGAAGCATGACTCTGCCTTAGCCAGCATAATGCGCTGGTTGAAAGGCACCCCAGCTTCGTCGTCTCGTCTCTCCCGCCGACAGAGTTTAGCAGGCAGGCGAAGCGGGAACAGGTGAGCGCTACGTTAGCCCAGAGAACCTGATATGGAGGCGCAGCGTACCGGTCCACTTCAAGCACTGCATACCTCGTTATTAACCCACCTCCTGACTAGCTGTGTGAGCCAGCTGGTGCTTTCGGATTACACAGTTTATTACATAGTAGCTACCGCATTTAACGACCAGTAGCGTTGGCGGGGTTGTAACGACGGGGAAAAGTAATTAGTTAGATTACCCGTTACTGAAAAAAATAGCGCCGTTACGTAGCGCCGTTCTTTTAAGCGCCGTTATTCCAAACACTGTTAATAAATAAGTATTTATTTGAGATACATTATGGTTTTATTAATCGAGCTACAGAAAAATAATCTTTAAAATAACCGTCCAATTAGTGCGTTAGATTAGTCGACTAATCGATAAAATAATCGCCAGACTAATCGTTTAATTAATAATCGTTTACCCCAGCCCTACTAACTGATGAGTTTCATCTGGCTTGATCGATAGATATAACTGAGTATCATCTGCATAACAATGAAAGTTTATGGAGTGTTTCCTGATAATATTGCCTAAAGGAAGCATATATAAAGTGAAGAGGATTGGTCCAAGCACAGATCCTTGTGGAACTCCATGACTAACTTTGGTGTGCAGCGGAGGACTCATCGTTAACATGTACAAACTGAAATCCATCCGATAAATAGGACTTAAACCAGCTAAGAGCGGTTCCTT
>JALXJV020000016.1:32781494-32807179 GCA_024633595.2 Lepomis macrochirus | reverse complement strand
TATATATATATGCCCAGTGCTGTGATGCCTCCTAAGTCAAGTGCATGCATTTGTTTTGTCATCATTGACTGTCCATTTCAGGACAAAAGGTATGCTGAATTTCACCGATAAAGAACAAATATACAATGCTCATTTGCACCTCTTTATTAACAAAAAAACAAGAGGGCTTAAAAGGAACCAAGGACAACCCAGTTACAATTAATACTGTTAGAACATGGAGGATTACACAGCATATAGAAGGCAGATACGTCGGTTTTCACCCCGATCACTGATAACCCTGACTTTCTCCCAGGAACCTTGAACTGGGCTTTCAAATGCTGGACAGCTGAGGGAATTTCTTCCCTGGGTGATCTTTTTGTTGCTCCTACCTGAAGGAAAATTTTCTTCAGCACTCGATCTCACTGAGGGGTGCCATCCCACCCCTCAGTGGTGGGATGGCACAGGACAAAAAAGGAACACATACCTCTGGACTTTCTCACTGCACTCCAAAACTAATGCCTTTGAAAGAATATGGAAACCATTTCTTTACTATATTAATGTAAACATTTTTGTATTTGTATAAAAAATCTGTATTATTTATTTCTGCTTTCTTTCCTTATTCAACTCTCATTGTATCTCACTTTATTCTGCATAATGTGCCTGTCACATTTACCTGGAACCATCTGGAGTTTTGGTTTTTGTGTTGTTATTCAGGCTTGTGGTTGTTTTGTTGTCTTCTGTATGTTTGTTTATAAAATATTAATAAATAAATTTTTAAAAAGGAACCAAAGCAGCAGATAACATAATGAGTAAATGAGTGTGCAAGAGTAACTTCTCCTGTAGGATAGGATGACAGCAACTCCACAGAATAGACAACAGCAACTCTAGTGTGCTTTTAGGGATGAAAAAACTGAACGTAATACAGTAGCACTTTAATTTGTTTTTGCACTAAATGAATGATTTGATCAGTTAAATCTTTCTAAAGATATTTAAAAGAATATGCAACATATTTATAATTTACAACTAACGAAGAGCATGCATTTAATTGCTGCTGGAAAAGAGGCACACAAACACACATTTGTATTTATATCTGTTAACATATGAGGACAGCCCACTGACTGAGTTGATTCCATTATCAATCCTTTATCCTTTCATAGCCAAATGAATGTGTTTAACCTTTAATCTGTAACCTTGACCTAAAACTAACCCATTCAACCTGTCATCTGTCACTGATCATACAGGACACCGCTGTCCATGAAATGTTCAAAGCAAATTTAATCTTTATTTATTCTCTCTTAATAGCAAATCCTCTCACCCTGTTGCATATTTTCCAGTGAAAATGCCTGTATTCAAATAACAAAGTTATTTGAATACATACACACTCTGTGTGAACTCCACAAAGAATATACAATGCAATAAACAATAAAGGCATTTTATGAGCTGCTGTTCGTCCTCCATTGGTTTGTCAGTGTAAACAGCTCTCTGCCTCAACACTCCTGTCCGGAGATGGACTTGAGCAGTGCAGGCATTCCGCACTAGCAATAATGCGACAAATCATCTGAAATTTACACTGCCCTTGACTATGAGTAGTAATGACTGCCCAAGTGTGTTTTAGATTGGGATCTCCAGATCACTGAGATCGGAATCGGGCCCGATCACGTTGTTTCAGACTCAATCGGAAACGGATGTTACCTCCGATCAGGCCTTGGATATAAATGTATATATATGTATATATAGATGTGCTTTGCAAAGACTGTGGCACTTTTATTTTTGTATTTGTTTACATGCCTGCCGGGTATTTTAAGTTGAGGTGCTATTTGTTTTGTTTTTATATAGTATTATAGAAGTATCGGATCGGGACTCAAATCAAATGACTCAGACTCAAAGGCAAAAAAAGCCTGATCTGGACATCCCTATTTTTAGACGTGTGTGCAGACTTTATATTAATTAAATTCAATATTCAAATTTTGCTTTTCCTTAGTGATGTTCCCTATTATGGAATTGACTTCCGGTTGGTGATGGCACAATGGATAAGACACGTGCCTTTGATGTGAGAGACCCGGTTTAATTCCCCACTGTGTCCCTGAGCAAGACACTTTACCCCTAGTTGCTCCAGAGGCGTGTGACCTCTGACATGTACAGCAATTGTAAGTCGCTTTGGATAAAAGCGTCAGCTAAATGACTAAATGTAATGACTTCTGTTTTAATTTCACTGTGGCAGGTATGGTTCAAATCGCAATAAATCTGGATGTTCTGCTAGGATATTGGTTCTTATGCTTCAGTAGCTCTGTGACGCTGACCAGGATAAAGAGGTTCAGAAAAAGGATGGAAGAATAAAAGGATGAATAAATTCAGTTGAAAGCCATACTTCTGTACTTCTGTACATATTTGACAGATTTCATTCGAAAACATAACATGAATTTTGATGATCATTTTGTTCCATTATAAGGAAATATTGGGAAAAAATATTCCAAATAAACAAGAGTAATGGCTAATGTCTACATTACACTACTCCTACATTTGACAATACTTGACAAAGATCTGTGTAAGATCCAAATGTTGCTCCTCTAAATTAATATGGCTGGGCGTCATCAGTACAGTGTACAGATCTTTTGTTTCTTGCCAGAGAAGCAGAAGTCAGTTTGCATATATTTGGTTTAACTGCAGCTGACTTTCTGCAGCATTTTTCTGTGTTTCCTTCAATATTTTATATAAAGATATAACATCCAACACCAAAGAAATGCTCTGAGGTGTCAGGTTGGTAATCTAGTGATCTGACAGCTCCAGACTGTGATTCTCCTGTTTTGTTGGATGAATAAATTGCATGCCCTAGATTCTTTACTCTATGAGATTTGAATGTGTGTTTATTACACTGAGCTGTGTGTGCTACAGAGTGTGAATGTGCAGAAAGTTATGAACATGAGCAGAAAACCTGATGAAATGCAGGAGCTATTAAAGTCCCTGGACTTTAATAGCTTATAACTCCTGTACTTTAATTTGTGGGCAGTGGTGCCCCAAAGGTTAGAAAATCGAGTTTGTGACTGGCAGGTTAAATCTGGTTGTGGAAAGTAAAACAAACAGTGCTTGTTCTCTGTCATTTACCACCACTGAGGTGCCCTTGAGCAAGGCCCATAACCCCAACTGCTCAAGTGGAGCGGCATAGTGGGTAGCAGATCAGACTGGGGTTGTAATGGGCAGCTTCCAGGTGGGAATGTGTAACGGTGTGATTGTGATCAGGGCCTTCCTGCCAATGAGAGGTTGCTCTCAGTGAAGCTCCCTGAATAAATAAAGGTAAAGTAACGCAAATTATAATAATAAACTAAAATGAATTAAAAGGTGCCTGGTCTGCACATTTCAAGAAGTTACTTCCTCAAACAAAGACGCAAAAGAGGAGGGAAAATCATGTGAAAATTTGATCTACATGAGAAAACATATTTAAAGGCAATAGCTACAGAATGTCTGAGAGCCTCACTGCTTTCTCTTCTATTCATTTTTTATAATTTTAATTTTCACCTGTGGCATGAATTGTTTGTTATTCTTTATATAAATAAACACATTCCCACCGTTTATTGGTGCAGAAAATGCAAGCAATTAAGTTTAACACTCACAATTTTCAGGGGCGTCAATATAAATTTTTGCCTGGGAATCGAACACCGTAAGATCAGAAATGACTCAGATCCAAACAAACCTGGAAGATGATTCTGCCTGTACAGACCAGAGGTAAGGACTGGAAACCAGTTCACACACACTCTGCAATCTATTTATCTCTGCATCTGACACACACACACACACACACACACACACACACACACACACACACAGAAGATGACAACACTCCTCTAAGGTTAGGTTACAGTGAATGGGGATGATTCATACACATCATCATAACTATGGTCCCTCCCTCTACTTATGCACACTATTTTAGCCAGTAAAGTGCTCAGTGTCATTACATTCAATACAATGAACAGACATGACAGTTAGACTAAAGGCCGTACCAGCGTTTTTTGTATAATGTATTCAGTTTACTGTAAATTCTACACAGCACACAACAACAAAAGCAGACCTGATGATCACCTAACTGAAGCACACCTCAAATTATTCTGGGGATTTATTACAGGGATTAATAATATTACGTAATGTTTTTGTAAGGGTTCTATGAAGGACACAGTTCGCTTTTCATTCATTGAGCCCAGGTAGTCTGGAAATGATAAGAAACTACTGCTAACAAAATAAAACTCACTACATCCGATTCCATATGTGGACTCCATACATGGACGTATGATTTTATAGCAACTTTATGATATTTTATGGCATTTGTTCCATTCCCTAAGACATCACAGTCATTTGTATTGTCTGTGGCATTCAGTAATACAATTTAAGCCGCTGTGGAGCAGTTTCTGCTACATGTTTTTTTTTAATTTACAATTATTAATACAGATATTACTATAGAGATTTACAGAATGATTTTCAACGGTAGGCTACTCCCCAGTAGTTGTACCTACTTGACTATCACATTGGCATAATGTTATAGCAAGGACTTGAGAAGGAACTTTAGAGTTATGATACTTTACAGTGGCATTATCATTCTTTTTTAACCTCCTGTGTTCTCTTTAGAGACTTATTATTGCACTCTAGAATTGGAAATATTTAATTAATTATTAACTTAAATTATGAACTAATTAATAACATATAATAACTACTGAAAAATATAAATGCAACAGTACATTACAATAATATTCAAATAGGCTAAACTGAATTTTCTTTCTTGAAAATATAATGATAATGAATAAAAAAATAAAACAATAGCAGGAATCATTAAAACAATAATTTACTGCTTTACAGAGTTGGATTTTTTGTCATTGTAGTAGGCCTACCTAACTTTTATTTCACAATGACCATTTTCAAAAGTTAGGCTACTTCTTTTTTATCACAATGTCACCCACCCACCTTTCAACCAACCCCATTCCCCCAGCTTCTGCTTGTGAAATAAATTTTACTTAATAATGGCCATTTTGGAGTGCCATAACTGACTGTCAAAGTGCAGCCTGTTACGTGTTGTTGTTGTTGTTGTAGCCTCCAGTCGATACAGTACATTAGTCGTACCTTCTGAATCCTGCCGTCCACTTCCAGGTAGATGACCCGATAGGAGGACGAAGCGGAGCCCATGGTCCCCAATCCGCTCCACGGCGTTGATGCGTCGCTCTGCGGTTCCTGGTCCTGGCTCCGTCTCCAGGCTCCGGTCCACCGCCACTGCTGTTAAACTAACTGAGGGGTGAAAGTGGGGTCAGCGGTCCGACAACATCCCACCTGAATGGCAGTCTGTGAAAACACCGACACAAACTGTCCTTCTAATCTAGAACTCTTTCTCCTGCTCTCTCCCCGCTCTGTCACCTCGCTATCTAACCGCATCTCATAAAGCCTGTCCACGCGCGTCCCCGCCTCCGTCATTCACTACAGACCTCCTGGTTCTGCGCGCGTCACCTACAGGCACGCGCTCTCTCTCACTCGCACACTAAGGAGTTGTACAGATAAATTAAACAAATAATAGTTTGTGTGTATTTTTGTGTGCAACACCTGAGGGAAAACGCTATAATGTCTGAGTGACGTCAGCCCCTTCATGCTGTGAGTCTCTTTGATGTAGGCTATGCTAATTTGACACTAATTTGGCTTTTTGATGTTTGTTTCTTTGGATAACAGTAATGCAGTGTAAGACAGTATGAGAAATACCATTTCCTGCTTTGAAACACAGACAGTTTATAAACTCCTTAAACCTCAGTAATGGTTATGGAGTTGGTAACGCAGGTTGGTTGGTCAGTCCACCACACTGAAGTATCTCAACATCTACCAGATAGATTGGTACTAAATGGTCCAGACATCGATGGTCCCCAGAAGATGAATCCTAATGACACTGGTGATCCCCTTGACTTTTTGTCTGGTTTAAATTTGTTTTGTTTTACCGCTATATAACCAGATGATCTCACTGAGATTTAAAAACTCTTTTCAAGAGAGACCTGCCACAGCGCTTTTGAGAAATGTCTCAAAAAAAAACAGTTATTGGGTGAGCTACGCATGGAATGCGTTACACACATTAATGCCACTATCAGGTGAAAACTTTAAATCAAAGCAAATCTAATGACATTTCCATCAACCTCACCTACTTTATGCTTAGTAGCAAATGTTAACATGCTAAATAAAATGGTGAACATCGCAGCCATTATGCCTGCTGGACATCTGCTTGCTAGCACAGTCATCATGAGCATGTCTAGCTAAGAGCTCACTGTGCCTATGGTGCTAGCATGGCTACAAACTTTTAGTCTTGTTGCTTTTACCATGACATTTTCTTGTACATTGTTTCTGCTTAGCATTTCCTGTTTACACTCCCTTTGGGTTTTCTTCACCTTGGGTTTATTCTTTTGTAACACATTTTAATACCACTTTTAATAAGGCATCTGTTATAGAGGAGTCACAACTAATAGCTTTAATGAGGCTATATGTAGATTTTCAACATTTTTTCAATAAACAACTTTGTCAATGACACTGTTAACACCAGAAAGGCTTGAGCCACTGAGAGACCTTCACGTTGGAACCGACAATAACGAGTTGGCTAAAATATAAACTAATGTTACTGCAAAGCTTGTGAAATATATTATAATTTTGTGCTTTAGTTGGCTCAAGTTACATAACGTTATCTCGCTGGCTAATGCTGACCAGTTGCTAATGTCATCTGATGCAAAATACTGTAAAATACTGAAGTGACCCATGTTACTATCCTGTTAACCACCTGTATTATGTCAAAGTGTTGATTTTAGCCTGCAAGAAATGATGTAACAGTACACAGCAAATGTGGAGTGATTTTTTTAATACTAGCCTACAGTGATGCAAAGCAGGGCAGCCAGCTATCGCTACCACAGATTTGGTGCCTTTGCTTCAGTAACCTTTAATTTAGATTTATTGTGGTTTTACTGTGGTACACAGCTTCTTCACCAGCTCTGTCGCTGTAACTTATGTGACCCACAAAATATGCAATAATGCAACATAACGGCCAGTCCATTTCAGGCCGAACCGACCTGTGGTCATGGAGTTTTTATTTTTCAGTTTAGTTTTTTACTTTATGATCCACGAAAACACCGGCAGCAGAACACTGTTTGTGTGTCTGTCAGTCTGGGCCAAACTAATACTTTCAACATTAAGGGAGGATACGAGCAGCCTCTCCCAACAGCGCAGATCAAAGGAGTTTACTTTTTATATGGGACGAGTTTGTTTTTGTCAGGGCTGAACTCAGCCCAGGGTTGTGTGACAAGCTTAACAGAGACAGTAAACAAATATGGCAAAAAGAAAGAAAGAGGAAAAAGAATTGGGTGGTGCCTAAAAAGAGGCAGCTAAATGCGTAAAATTGACAGACCTCTTCCTTGGTGGAAAGGAGCAGTGGCAGGTGCAGATAGGACAGGACCCAGCACAGGCAGGGACAGGTGTACCATAACGTAATGCATTTATTATATAATGAAATAATTTTTATGTGTATTTGTGGCATAATGACCCCAGTCATGTTGATGAGAATGGAGAGAAGAAAGGAAAGGAACAGCAGGAGGAGGAGGAGGAGGTCGTCAGTCAATAGAACCAGACAAAACAGTGACAGATACAGCGGCACTGTGGAAGGCAGTGTAGGCAATCACATTATTCATAGATAGAATAAGAAAAGGAATTATTGTTAGACACATTTTGGAGTGGCCTTTATTGTGGCCAGCCTAAGGCACACTGTGCAATACCATGCTGTCTGCTCAGCATCTTGATCTGCCACACCTGTGAGGTGGATGGATTATCTCTGCAACGGAGAAGTGTTCACTAACACAGATTTTAAAGGATTTGTGAACAATATTTGAGAGAAATAGGCCTTTTGTGTACATAGAGAAAGTCTTAGATCTTTGAGTTCAGCTCATGATCAATGGGGCAAAACAAAAGTGTTGCTTTTATAATTTTGTTCAGTATATTTAAGTATTTAGCACTCTGACTGACTCAGGCTTGCCACTGCTGACCACAGATTTTTGCTTATACAAACTAAGGAGGCAGGTGTAAATTTTCTTGAAGGTCTTCAGCATAATCTGATTTACTGTATACAACAGAAGCATGTAGTATGTATTAAAATAACTGCAAAAATATTTCCACGCGCCTCCAAAGGGCACTCACATAAAAGGCCTGTCCCTCTCAAAAGTCCCTTTGCTGAATTTCAGTCCAAGTACACCCTCGGCGTGGGACAACAAAACAGTAGAAGACCCTTCAGTACATTATTGTTACTTAAAAGGTCTAACTTTTATAAAGTGTAGCAACAATCTCACTTAGAATATTCAGTCTAGCTCACTAATCATTTCACTTTAAGTTGTGTTGACATTGCTGAGCCTCCGTGAAAGATACACAAACAATAATGCTGGTTACTGAAAAAGGACAAGCAAGCTAATACCGATGTATCACATCGGGCTAAATGCAGTAAATGCAACATTATCATGTAACGAAGCATGAATTAGTTCAACCTCAAGCTTAATAAAAATATTACTATAACAATCCCATTTGACCACTTCTGGAGGAAGGATGCAGACAATCTGGATCAAAATCTATTTATCAAAAACGTACTAACACTTAGAATGGCATTCCTTATGATTAAAACCCTTATTTGAAGACTTTTATACATCTAACAGAACATTGAGTGAGGGCCGGTTAACTCACCTGGTAGAGCACACCACCATACAGTACTTACAATTATAATTGCATCACTACCCAACATGTGTAGTTATTAATGGTTTATAACTGATCTGTAGTATAAATATTCAACATTAATACATTAATTAGTTACAATTTATAACCCTTTTAAGGGACGCCTTGGTATTCACATTTCTGCATTTTGGTTGGCTACATTCTTTTTTCTCCTTTTGTTCATTTTAAATGCATTAATTGAGTATTGATTATTTCTGGATTTGGAGCTCATTTTTATGTTTCTGATTTGTTATATGTTCGGCTCCATGGGGCAAGCTGCAATGGGACCCTCTAGTATGCCCGTATGTTAGATAAATTATGACTAAGTGCCCTTCATGGTGGCCCAATGTAAAATGTGATAAAGTGGCCTCTAGGGTGACGAGTGCACTAATAGGTGCTCTTAAAATGAAGAAAACACAATGCAGTGCCATATAGGCTACCCTACATGCTAGAAAGGGGTTTGAAACTGTTTCACCATAAATGCATCAAGACTTTATCCACACTGGTTCCCAACTGCATGAAGCTGGTGCCTTTTTATTTCTTCGGTCCCTGCCCCTCAGACAGCCTGAGTCCACCACTGGGCAGTGGTACAATGAGTCACTGCAACACCCAGTAAAATAAATTCTGCTGCTGAAGTGAAGTTTAACCTTTAAATTATTGAGATGGGGGAACAACAATGGTTTGGCCTGATGGAAGTGCAGCAGTTGTTGACCGGACAAAGGCCTGTGATTTATGTGTTTGTGCTGTGTGTGGGTGAAACAGAAAGTGACCTCTTCATTCTTTATATTTAAAGAAAGAAAGAATAAGCATACAGAAAAACAAAACAAATTGTACAGTTTGTCATATTGTTGTGCAGACTTTGGCAATATGTATTTAGCCTGTTAGTTATCAAATAACACATTTGTGTGCATAGCAGTGAAGCAATAGCCTACAAACAAATATATTTAATTTTTTAGGTAGATAGGCACACCATCTTGTTATCACAACACGCCACCAGGGCAGTAAACGGGCTGATCTGAACTTCCATGCTGTACAGTTTTATTGCCAATAATATTATATAGTATATTGATTACGGCCATCTTCTAGCTACAGCTATCAAACAACAGTTTTCATTTGCGTTGCGAAAGTTGGACTAACTTGACTTAACTAAATTACCTGTCCAGTAAAAAACAGGCAACTTCAGCACCACTTTGAAAACATCTGCCCCGAATCGGAGCCTTCCATCTGGGAAAATCCACACCGATGTTTATGTCCTTGATTTCTACCGTCATCTGTCCCAACTTCGGCTAGCTTCATCGATGTTTCGCATCGTGGTGTTACAACCATCCACGATACACAAAACTAGGTACTCTCTTGATTTTTCAGATTGCCCTATGCAGTCTGGGTCCACCAAACCTGTACTCCAGGGTTACCAGCATTAATTTGTCAGCACTGTGACCAGTACTCCCCATTTACATGTTGTTCACATGTTGGCGTATGTGTCGTCACTCTACCTTTTCCATTCTCTGTCTCTGCTGGTGGAGAGGTAGAAAAGTGAATGGGCAGCTTGTGAGAAGTGCCTGTGCGCGAGAAAAGTCCCAGTACGCCAAAGAGTAAAATATTGAAGTGCTGGTATTCATACCGATGAATATCGGCCCACTTCAGGCACTGACTGTGACTTTGAATAAGAATATACACACATTTACACACACACACACACACTCTTTATAGTAAGACCCAAGGATGTACAGAGATGTTCTTTAAGGAACATTTTAGTACTATTTATTAAGAATACTTTTAAGTGAGTTTATTTGATAGATACATTTACATACACATACTGTTCATGCACATGAGTAATCAGACAAAGTCTGTCACAGCAAGAGAGAAACATTGTTCTCTGATATCACTACCTGTTTTGGAAGCTTATCATAGTGTGCATCTATTTTTGATTCTATTGTGTGATTGTCATAACCTACCCCGCTGTTGGGGTAGGTTATAACAAGGAAACACATTGCATTTGACATCAACTCACAAGGTCTGTGATATTCTTGTAGAGGATTGAATTGGTGCCATTTGTAGTGAAAAAATGTGGGTACTTTGTATAAAAGGTTGAGAACTTTAGCTAAAAGATTCAGTGAGTTATAGTTGCTGAAGGAAAAGTGTAACAACCATACCTGGCCTCCCCAACTCCTCAATTTGTCTAAATCTTATTTCTCCTCTTACCTCTAATAAATTAGATCGACCACTCTGAGACTGCTTTATTATTATTATTATTATTATTCCTTTTCTTCTTCTTTGTATGCATTCAACGTATGGATGGGCAACTACACTGCCGAAATTTATACAAGAAGAAGAAAAAAACGCTAGTGACGGAACACGCTCTGTAGCGTCCTTTGTCCGTTTTCGGCCACTGTAGAAACATGGCGACACAACATGGTGACGTCCATGTAATAATGTAGTCTTTCTGCTCCACCGAAAACATAGTTACGGATCTTATGTTGCATTTTTGTCAATAAATCCTCAGAAATATTACACACTGCCCTTTAAGGATAGTGATCTTATGAAACCATTTATTATCACATAGTTGTTTGGCTTCTTTTAAAATCATAATGATAACAGAAACCACCCAAATGACCCTGGTCAAAAGTTACATACCCTTTAATAGCTGACCTTGTTATAGACAGACAAGGTGACACGCAAGTAAAAATGGCAATTAAAGGTCCATTTACCAAACCTGTTGCTTTTGAAATTTCAATTAGTGTTTGTGTATAAATAGTCATAACGTTAGCTCTCACGTGGATGCACTGAGCAGGCTAGATACTGAGCCATGGGGAGCAGAAAAGAACTGTCAAAAAACCTGTATAACAAGGTAATGGAACTTTATAAAGATGGAAAGGATATAAAATCCATTCCAAAGCATTGCAAATGCCAGTCAGTACTATTCAATCACTTATTAAGAAGAGGAAAATTCAGGAATCTCTTGAAGCAAACAAAGCCACTCATTGGGTAGACCAAGAAAGATTTCAGCCAAAAGAAATGTTCGGGATACAAAGAAAAGCCCACAGGTAACCGCAGGAGAAAATACAGGCTGCTGTGGAAGAAGAAGCTGTGGTTGTTGCAAGGAGCCGATACTTGAACAAAAATTAACTGCATGGTCGACATGCCAGAAGAGAGCCTTAACTCCACCAATGCCACAAAAAAAAGTTACAATATGCCTGACAACAACTTTTTTTTTAAACGTGTCCTGTCCAGCAGCCTGGTATAAAGTATGGGGAGCTGGAGACAATGTTGTGCCAGACAGATTTTACTTTAACAAGAGGGTTTTAATGTATTCCTTTGTCTGTTGGTATGTATTGATTTGTCACTGGGCTGGACAGTGGGGGGCACACACCACAGAGAAAGTACGACACCTGTAAGCAAATGGGGATGGGGGGGGGCAACAAGAAATAACAGAGGAAAATACTAATTACAGAAAGCTTAGGCACCTGTGAGAACAGGGAGGGGGTGTTGGGGAGGAGAAACGCAGCTGAACAACAGCAAAAACAGCTGACATGAGAAACAACTGAGGGACAATGAAAAGAAACAGTCAAGCAAAATAAATGAACAACACAGCACAGCCATTAGAGCTGGAATAATAATAAATCATTTAAATAAATAATTTAATGAAAAGCATAAAGAGCTGTTCTACCTGTTGACAACCATGGACAACCTAAATTTGCTTGTTTATGTGTCTATGTGTCTGTGAGTGTGTGTGTGAATCTGTATGTGTGTCTGTCAGTGTGTGTATGTTGGAGTAGCCTTTCACAGAATGCAATTGTTAGTGAGAGTTTTCTTTTTATAGGTCATTCCATGAAATACTGGCAATCATAGAATTTTGAAATATTTAATTTGCTCATAATTCTTTTATGCATCTATTTCTTTTTTTAGTTTAGTTGTATTAAACCTGATTAACGAGTACTGGAATATAGGGAAATGATCGGACAGATCTTAATACAATTCCCCAGATTTCATTCATTCACTCAAATTGTTTGTTAAGATATTATCAATCAAATTTGCTGAATTCTCCTTTACTCGAGTAGGCTTATCAATAAGAGGGAAAAAGTAACTAGAATAAAAAATATTGATAAAATCTGCAGTAAATGTATCTGAATCATTTTTAAAAGGTTTATATTAAAATCTCCTAAAATGTAACAATAGACATTCATTAAAATGAAAAAATTTGACAGTAGAGTCCAGTGAGCAATAAATAACACCAACAATAAAATTTTTCACCAAAGCAAACAGATTTTCCTCAGCCCTAGCTGACTTCAGGGATAGATCATCCCTAACTTTAAATTCATAGTCATCGAAAAAAAAAATCATTGAACTGAGTTTCATCATGAGATCTGCAAAGGTTTTTTGGCATCAAATGATGAAAAATGTAGATCTGGGTCAACATCAAAATTAAAAGAATCAATTGCTGAGGAATCAAAAGGCTTAAAAATATTACAAACTGAGTCAGCTGTATTCTAGTTGTCCATAGAGTGTATATTTACTGTACTATAGATATGTCAAACAAAAAAAGCAAAATACTGTGTAAATAAGACATGATGAGCAACTATTGAAGCAAACTAAATGTTAGTCCTCCTTTGTTGAGGAGGGTTTTAAAAAGGTGGATGGACAAGATGTTTGTCATATCTCAAATATGCAATGTCACCTCTCTCTCGAGCCACCTACACTGCAGGGAGTAGATCTTTCCTTCTTTGTTGGATGGTTTCAGGGATATTATTTATTTTACCAAATAGTTTTAATTTCTAAAACCTCTTTTTACAAGAGAGGCCTGGCTAAGGTAGCAACCACACATAAATACTATTACTAAAAATTCAAAAAACCCCAAAAACACATATTCAAACACAGTGGCCTCTCAAGAAAAACAACCACATCTCTATCCATTTATGAAGCTCTTTCTAGTTTAAGATCTTTTTGCTAATTATTCCATGCTTAGGGTGCATAATATGAAAATGCACTTGATGACACAGGAAAAACTCCCTTTTAGCAGGTAGAAAGCTCGAAGCAGAACCATGACTTAAGGTAGCTCCCCATCTGCCTCGACTGGCCCTGTTGGGGAGAGGGAGAGAGAGAAGTGGAGAGAGAGAGAGGAAGAGAAGGAGGAAAGAGAACATAGCACAATGGAAGACAAGTAGGCTACCTCATAGAAATGTAAAGTACAAGTAATGGTAATGAAAATAATAGTAATAATATAAATAAAAACTAATAATAGGAATAATAGTGGTAATAATAAGACTAATAACAACAGTAGCTGCAGGTGTCAAGCAGGAACATGTGGGCAACAGCTCCAGAGCCAGAAACACCTGCAGAATGCAACAGAAGGACAGAGGAGAGAGACGAGAAAGCACAAAATTACAGGAAAGGGAAGAAGTCCAGCTTTATCAAAAAGAAGTAGTGTTAAGCCTACTCTTAAATGTGAAGATGGTGTCCACCTCCAGAACCCCATCTGGAAGCAGAGATAGATCTGATAAATAGGACCTAAACCAGTTTAGAGCAGCTCCTTAAATGCCAAAATGTTCCAGTCACTGAAATGGAAGCACTAAGATCTAACAAGACCAAGTCCTTTGTCTGATGCAGTCAGAAGATGATTAGTAATTTTCACCAGTGCTGTCTCTGTGTTATGATGAACTCTAAATCCTGATGGAAAATCAAGGATCAAAGGAAGGTTAGAAAAAGGTCTATTGGCTAAAACCTCTGGATCAAGAGTGGGCTTTTAATTACAGCTACTTTAAAGCGCTGTGGTACATAGGCTGTTAATAAGTACAGATCGATCATATCTAGTAAAGAAGTGCTTACTAAGGATAAAACTTCTTTAAAATTTAGGATGAGCCTTTCATTTGAGTCACTTTAGGAAAAATCACTTTTGAGCCACTATGGACAGGAGAAACTCTTTCAACATACGCATCATATACTGTATAAGTGTGAGTTTTGAAAGTAGTGGCTCAAATCAAGGAGCAATATGCCTGAAGCCTACCCCTTCTGAATCCTGTCACAGGATTGGGAAGGGCGTGTGTGATTTCTTGTCTGCCTGTGTCACTGAGTGGGTTCCCATCTGTCAGGAGCTTACCATACCGGATGACACCTGCCACTTCCAGCTGAGACTTTAGGCCACTCCATGCCATGAAGTAGACGATTTTGCTGCCAAGCAGTAGTACACTGCAAGAAGAGCCATCAAAAACACGACCCCCAAACAGTTGAAGAAAAAAAATGGTTTATTTTTTCCCTACAATACTTTGGGAGTAAACTACCCCCAACATAGTTAACATTTCAATATTTGGATTTTTTTTGTACAAAATCAATTGCCCAGCAAAGTGACAAACACCAAACAAGGCACACAATGTTTCAAGTACAAGGCCTACCACTGACACATAAAACATACAAACAACATGAGGTCTTGTTCTAAGGAAGGCATAATATTGTCTCAATGCTATCACCATGAAATTCAAACATTATGAGAATTTTATTCTAGTACCAAGTTAATCAACTAATAAATTAACAACATAATTATAAATATTTAACTGATCTGGAAAAACATCACTAACCATGAACTTTTAGTGTCTTAGTTTTACTATTTCAACAACAGAATTTTTTTATCCTAAGATCAGCTATTGGAAGAAGTGATAAATTAATTGATATTACTATTTTACATTCTGAGATAAGATATATAATTTATCCATATGAGGTTAGAAAAGAACTTTACATTCATAATATCTCAGATCAGATCCCCCACAGACAGAAAGGCATACATTACTATCTGCAGGTTTTATATAAAATACAACTTTGGTGCCTTCACTTCCCAACACATTCAGAAAAAACAGAAACCACCACAAAACTGACAGGAATAATTAATGACTTCTAAAATAAGTGGTGTCTTATTTAAATTACAATATAATCTCCACAATCTCTTTGGTTCAGTAAGGCAAAGGTGACACAGAAACGCAACGCCCACACAGTAGGGGAGAGTTGTAGTGGTCTTGGTATATGCTCCTTTCACACACAGCTTTACCCAGAAGTTAAAGTTGGTCCAGCACCTGTCTTTGTTTTAATCACAGCTGCTTGTCATTTGAGTAAAGGACAACATTTGTATAAATAGTAAAGAGAAACAATCATGTCACACAATGACACAAACACACAATGTACAGAACTGTTAAAAGCACCAGCTCAATAAAGACATCCAATATATTTGTTGACTTCCCTCTAGTGGTATCTATCTATAAAGAAAATTTTATTTGTCCAGATGGAGATTTCACCCCAATTCAATAGAATTTGAATTTTTCAAAGCGTTAAAACATGTCAGTAGAAACACTGTTGCTGTTATCCTAGATAGTTCACAGAAGAAACTGTCAACTGCTTATAGTACTACTTTCAGTTTCCATGACAACTGTTGACAATGTCAACAGGGACACAGTTCCTGGAAAGATGTTGCTGCTGAATATTTTTTCAGTGGTGTCACACCATAAACTTAAAGAGTGATATCTGGAAACCTGGACAAATAAAAGCAAAATGACCTGACAGACAGGTCAGTGAGATTTTATCATTTGGGTGAAATGTTGCTTTAAAAGATGCCCCCTTGGAGTTTTGTAGTAAACAAAGTGTTCCTCACCAAAAACCATTAAGTGTATCCTTGAGGTCTAACAAAAGTGCTGAATGTATTTTTTTCTTCATAAAACATATGCAAAGTTATTTTGTGAATTCAGAGTTGTTTATATTCATGTTTACTAGTGTGACTTTAAGGACCATCATAAGATTCACGCATGAAAGGGGTTTAAGCTTTATGTGTGAAAGGGCCCACAGAAGGTTACATTTTCTTATACTGTTTTGGCCAAAAAGTGCACATAATTCTGACACAGAATATCAGACACATACTTATAATTTCACAGATATGCCACAGAATTATACCAGGAACAAATCCATCTTAAGTCCACAGGGGTTCAGGTTCGGTGTACAGCAGCTAACTACAGGAATTTAGTCTAGCTTGGCAGCTACTAGACAACAAGGTAACAAGTAAACTCTCACTAAATTAAAACTTTTTTTAAAATGACCCATTTAATTTAGGGCCATTGTTTGTAACATGGAGGCTGCGATGGCAGTTGCTAGGAGGAGTTAACATTTCAAAACAATTGCAGACAGATATTGATTTAAAGGTGGAAGCGATTCTAAAGAAATTCAACAGCATGAAAGCAGCCACAGAGCCAGCACAGCAGCTCCAGACAGCGACACTTACAACTCTCCTGCTGCCACAGTTTACTGTCTGTGAACATGTCATGTTACTGACACACATCGTTGCTGGAAAAATGTTGTGTGGCCACTTTGTTTCCTATTTACAGAGCCAGGGCTGAGTACAAACACTGAATTTATTTTCAGTCTCACACAAAGCGGTCAGCTAGTGGACCGCTTTGGAGATTTTGACAAGAAGAAGTGTACTGGATTAGAACCGTTGACTCCACCTTTAAGTTGCCATTCTTAATCCCCCCCAGAAAGTGCAGAATGGCTCGGTTGTTTTTTCAAGCCACCAATGACTACAACACCTGATCTATTATATTTCTTAGAAATTTGGAGGTTTGGATGTGATTCAAGGTCTAAAACCAGGGTAGATGCCACCATGGTCCCACTGGAAGGCTGGGTTTGGGTATAAAATTAAGAACTGGTCCGTTAGGTATAATAGTTTAGATGGTTAAGTTAAAGTATAAACCTGATTGTTAAGTTAGATTGTTAAGTTCTGATTGTTATGGTTTAGTCTGCCCTTAAATACAGCAGGACCCATGAAAATACAGTCATTCAGATAAATAACAGTTGTAGTTTATCTAAAATCCCATTAAACGTGCCAAAAATAAGGCTAGTTTTATAAATCTGCCAACCCTTGGAGTCATAGCAGGTAGTGGCTTTAAGCTCAAGTTGGCTGCTAGGGAAATAGGCTCACAGAGCAAGAAAGAGACAGGGTAGTTGAGTACAGCATTTTGTGTGCAAGTATATACAGTATGTGCCAATGAATTATCTAGACTGAAATCTGCTGGAGTTCTGTTCGGTCCACCAGCCACACCTTCAGCCTTACTTCATCCTCAGGGACGCCAGGGAGGCAACTACTGTAGCTGGTACAGAAATGTTTGTACACACATGCAGCATGTTGCATTATTTTCCATGTGTGCTTGTGTATGTTTAACATCTCCAGGACAGTCCAGTTACAGTCAGAGCCACAGTCCATTTGAAGGTTAGACCAGGAGGCAGTGCAATCAAGGCGCTCAGTGCTCCTTCAACCTGGGAGGCAGAGATAAGCATTAAAACCATATTGATACATTTTCCAGTCAACAGCTCTATGAAAACTGAACTCACTGTTCATGAAGGAACACTGTTCTTTCTTTTTTTTACAGAGTAAATTAATCTAATTACAACTTTTAAATTACACGTGTCCTGGCTTCAGAAAATTTGTTCATCATCAAGTTGGATGTCAAATTACTATTTTTGTGAGTGATAATATGGTGAACTGAGGTTTGTTGCTATGTGAAGATGTGACTCAATGGCTCTTTAAATGACTTGTATAAGAATTAAATCCACTTCTCAGCCAGAATATTTCTCATCTGCAGTTACACCATAATGGCAGCATACAGCCTTCATTCCTTTCCAACTCTTGCACATTATCACTGATATTACATTACTTGTTGTGTGGGGAAAAATATTCATGCTGCAAACTGGTTTCAGCACCTGACTGTACTCATTTGGCAGCAAAAAGAGCATCATACCCAGCATTTCCTCCAAGCATCTGGTTATTGTGAGCTAAAAAAAAAGATCCAAAAGGAGGAGACTAAAATGACTTTTTTTTTGTACTGTATTATCTGTACCTGTGTATTTTGTGCTCATGTTTTGCCATGCCATGTTTTATTTACAAAACATTTTTAGGAGTACTATTAATGAGTCATTTTTACAATTTGGAGTCTTTGGAGTTTTATCCATCAAAATGATGTAGACAATAAAAAGAAAAAAAAAGACTAAACTTTGAAGTTAATTCAGCTCAGAATATGTATATTATATAACCCCTATTTTTGTTTGAGGGAATTTGATAGTTTCCCCTTTTCTATTACAAACCACAGAATAAATTTAGAGGCACTACATCAGCTTAGTAAAGGATGCAGATGTAAAGCGTAGCCATATGATTTCATATCTGGAACAGACAAACCGCCAATACACTTTACCTCTCTGCAAACCTTTCATTTTCATTTTGGATTTTCCCTTCCCCTTTGAACTGAGAGATAATTGTTTATACATTTCAAACAAAATCTAACTATTTCAAAACCAGACAATTGTGCTAGTGACCTATCATTATAACATAAAAAAACTGAATCAATAGCAATGTTTTGTAGTGTCTTGCAATATGTTTTGTGTTTCATCGCAGGACTTCCACATTCTATGCAAGTAGCAGGAGTTATTTTAATTTCTCAACAAATGGTTTCAGCCCTAGTAATGCCCAGTTTAAAGTAAGATTCAATAAACTAACCAATATAGAGGAAATACAAACAGCTATGGCTCAGAGGGAATGGAAGAAGAAAAGTATTAAGATAATGCAAAACATATTGTGAGTAAGCCCTCAAAAGTAGTCCTCAAAAATATTCTCGCTATGACCCTCCATAGGTTCTCAAGATTCTCTCAGGTTACAGCTTTCTCCAGTAAATGTGCTTATTGGAGCATGGCTATATCTGTACGGTTCCTAACCAGGAAATCTATACAAGCAAAGTGCTTTTAAAGCACTTGAGTCCTTTGAGGTAACAACTTAAAATACAGAAATACATCACATCATTACAGCTGCTTCAACCTTTAAATCAGTTCTAAAGTATGATCTGGGAAAAAGGGAAACCTTTTTTAATATTACTTAAATTACCCACCCAGTTCCCACCTACCCCCCATCAACCACACAAATCCTACTCGTCCTCCAAGTGTCTTCCAGGGATGCAGCCTTTCAGCACAGTCTTAAGTCACTAAGCCCCACACCTCACAGAAGTATTACATAATTTATATTATTCTATTATTCTATACTTTAAACCCCCAAAATGATAGTAACATATTTTTGCTTGTCATTATTATTACCTTGTTATCATTACCAATAATAATAATAATAATAATTAGAACTGCAAACAGAACAGCCCCCTGGCATCAGGTTTATGAGGTTTATGAATGTTCTGTCACCTAGTTATGAGGCAAAATGTCCTTTGGTTCAAAATGCCATTGGAATGAATAGGATTTTCCCACGGTGTTTGAGCTTGGATTATAGCGCCACCTAGAAGCCGAATTGCACCAGATTTTTCAGGTGTCATCAGGAGCTCATGAGGAACAAATGACCCAAATTTATATTTATAATATGATAATTTTGGGAGTGAAGGAATGGGAGAACAGACAGAAGAAAAAGACAATGATCAACAGTAGAAAGCAGGACTTACTCTACAGCGGAGATGGGATGGGATTTAGCAGAGCACAGCTCTTTTGTCACGAGCCGTAGCAAAAGCTGCACACACACATGCACAAAGTCAAATATTAGTTCATTTATTTATTTTGCGTCAGTGTTTTTGTTTCTTTTACTATTTGAAACACCTTTTGTGTACTGTTGGCCTGAATTTAAAGCTACATTCAGTAATTTTACTGGCCACTGTTGTTCATGGTTTCTAAAGCACTCACCAACAGAGCAAGGAAGTCAGCAGTCATCAGCATGTAGAAGACCTGATCCCAGCCAGCCTGAAGCCAACAGCCCCGCCAGCAGGGGGCCCACTGCAGCACCTGACAGCATAAACATAATTAGGATCATTTGTTTGTGTGTGTAGATCACCTCCCAAAGAAATATCTCTAAGGATATCTCAGACAGGTTGAATCCAAAGTTTAATGAAAAATGCTACACTGGACTGAAAAACAATAGAAGCTATCACAACATGAACACCACTAGGGAGGTCATTCTAAGCTAAGGTTGGTTGTCTACAAATCTCATCTGGAGCCCCAAACAAACCATGTCGCCTACCAAAAAAAGTATTGTGCGTTTACACACACACACACACACACACACACACACTATCTCACAAAAGTGAGTACACCCCTCACATTTTTGTAATTATATCTTTTCATGTGCCATCACTGAAGAAATGACACTTTGCTACAATGTAAAGTAGTGAGTGTACAGCTTGTAAATGTAAATTTGCTGTCCCCTCAAAATATCACATCACACAGCCATTAATGTCTAAACTGCTGGCAACAAAAGTGAGTACACCCCTAAGTGAAAATGTCCAAATTGGGCCCAATTAGCCATTTTCCCTCCCTGGTGTCATGTGACTCATTAGTGCTACAAGGTTTCAGGTGTGAATGTGGAGCAGGTGTTTTAAATTTGGTGTTATCACTCTCACACTTCATGGCACCTCATGGCAAAGAACTCTGAGGATCTGAAAAAAAGAATGGTTGCTCTACATAAAGATGGTCTAGGCTACATAAAGATTGCCAAGACTCTGAACCTGAGCTGCAGCACGGTGGCCAAGACCATACAGCGGTTCAACAGGACAGGTTCCACTCAGGACAGGCCTCGCCATGGTCGACCAAAGAAGTTGAGTGCACGTGTTCAGAGTCATATCCAGAAGTTGTCTTTGGGAAACAGACGTATGAGTGCTGCCAGCATTGCTGCAGAAGTTGAAGGGGTGGGGGGTCAGCCTGTCAGTGCTCAGACCATATGCGCACACTGCATCAAACTGGTCTGCGTGGCTGTCCCAGAAGGATGCCACTTCTAAAGATGAGATGGAGTAGAAGAGGACTCCAGTGGCAACCTGTGAAGCTCTGGTGAACTCCAGGCCCAAAAGGGTTATTAAGGCAGTGCTGGAAAATAATGGGGCCAATTTGCATTTTTACTTAGGGGTGTACTCAACTTTGTGGCCAGCAGTTTGGACATTAATGGCTTTATAATTTACACTGTAACACAAGCTGTACACTCACTACTTTACATTGTAGCAAAGTGTCATTTCTGCAATTTTGTCACATGAAAATGAAAAGGTATAATCAAATATTTACAAAAATGTGAGGAATGTACTCACTTTTGTGAGATGTAATTTTATTTGAGTTGTTTTTAAAAGTGTACATCTTCTTCAGTAGGTATAGGAGCGCTACAGACAGGGTCAGGGCATGTAAAAGTATTGTTAGACAGACTAATACATGCACACTGTTGGCTGGGTTTTTCCATGGGATTTGTTGAACATTAGAAACATAATAAAACCAGCCTTCTGTTTTATTTTTGTCCCGTTGATCATTGATACTGACCTACAGATCCTGTGCCATCTATTATTGCTGTGACAGTAGACAATGCTCTAGCGTTGCCTTTCAGGCTCTTGTGGGTCCCCTAGGGTCAAAGATCAAATCAAAGTTTGAGAGAGAGGAATGAGAGAGGGGGTCTGTCCAGATTGAGTCAATAATCACGTATGAATTTAGCAGATTGGAATTAGAGTTAAACACACTTACCAAATCAGCAGACACTGCAGTCGTAATGAGGGCGTAGGGTCCATTGACTAGACCCCCACACACTAACAGCATGCCTGGGAAACACAGACTGGGTGAGTTACATCATGCATTTCTACAGCTACCCAAATCCACTGCACTCCTGTGTAACTCAGTGTTTCCCCCAGTATGAAGAACATACCTGGCATTTGTGATAAAGTTTACTCTACCTCACTTGGAGCAAACCAACAATGTGTGCCAAAGTCAACTTTGTCAAGGCACACAGAGAATTGAAATTGCTTTGCTCTCATGACCCACAGTGAATGTAAGACAAAAACAAATACCAAAAACAATCATTTAAAAGACAACCATTAATTAACAAGTTGTTTACAACAATTGAACAAGTTATTTACAATTGTTTATTTACAATCAGTGCATGTGTTTTATACAACGTCAGAGCTGCTGCTGTTGCTCAGCAGCTGTATCATCCTCTGCTGTATCGCAGTGTCACATCATGACATTTACAAATTCCCTTCATCATATTGTGAGGATAATGAGCCACAGCTGGGACCATTATGAGCTCAGTGGGAATAAGAGTCACCAGCTGAGCCTCAATGTCTACACTGAATGAACCACTGATGATCATCTGATGATCAGATTATAGGAACTTGTACGTGATAAGCAGATGATGATGAGGACACACATAGTATTTGAAACATACCTATATAACTTCAAAACAGTGTTCAGGAACATTTAGGAAAAGACAGATTCATTAACACACTTCAGAGCAAACACGCACATCAAGATCAGGGCAGGTGTGTGTGAACGTCTGTGTGTGAAAAATGTTCGACTCATATTTATTCTTAAGAAGATAAAGCCTTACAAACTCAGGCAGCTCACGGTAAGTTTGCTCTGTCTCAGTGTGATTCCTCTGAGATGACTGCAGTGACTCAGTTACAACTAAGTCCATCCACAATGTCACAAAGCATCATCCAATAGTAGGCCTCTAATCTAATGTTACAATTAACAAAATCATAATACAATTTACTAAATGAACATCATGGAAAGTGTTAACTGAAATAATAAATCAAAGTGAGATGTAGAGACATTTTGTCATAACTTTGAATTGAATCTGACTTCTTTTCGCAACCAGTGGAGTTGACCCCTATGGAGGACTGATCCTAACATACTCAGAAATAAATACAGAATTAAAAGAAATGCTCAAACAAATAAACATCCAATTAAATGCACAAAATGAACAGACCAAGACCAACAGACCAGAAGCTACTGCTAGCTTGCCTGACCTCCTCCCTGTGGAGGAACAGCAACAACCGCTACTAGTTAAAACCGAGGACGTCCCTGACCCAGCTTTCCCCCAAACTATTCAGGAAAAAACAGCAAACATAACCGGGTGATTGATGAAAAGCTGGGGCCACTAACCCAAACTATACAGGCCCTGTATGGGAGAGAACCACCAAGGCAGGGAATAGGATAGCAGCGTCTGAGCACAGCTCCAAGACGGTGGAGACGCGGGTTCAGGTGCTTGAAAACCAAATACAAAGCAGGGCCGAGCATATCGGTGACCTCGAGAACAGAGCAGGAGAAAAAATCTACGGGTTACTGGTTTACCAGAAGGAGGAGGGGAAGGGAGTAGTCCTAATCAGGGTTCACAAATTTGCTGACAAACAGAGGGTGTTGGACGCCGCAAGACGTAGCAAGACCATGAAGTACCAGGAGTCCAGCATCATGTGAAGAAACGTCTGCGGGCTAAATACATGATTCTGTACCTGGCCATGCTGAAAATAATCCGCAGTGGAGAAGCCAGGAGCTTCGACTCCCCCGCTAAAGCCATGGCCTTTATTGACACACTCAGATGAGCTACACCAAAGTCACCAAAGTCACCAGCCAATCATTTTATGTTTATGGCTGGATCATAAATCTCTGTAGATAATGATGATGGCTCACAAGGCTAAAACTGATCAATTTCACATGACAACCTTTGCCCTACTATGTTTATGGTGATCATGGGTGAATCATAACATGATGTGTAAACTAACGTTAGACAGTATTTTATTTGTTTTTGAGGAGGGATTTTTTTAATTGGTCTGCTCCTTGTTCACAGGTGGATATTAATGAGGTGGTATCATTTGAGCTTGGAGCTGTAGAAGAGGTTAATCAAGTTAGTGTCTGGGTATGGAGATGGTTATGGTACTTCCCGGTAACTGCGTGGGGAAGGTTCCTCCCACAGTGCTGCATCTGTTATCTGTAATCTGTCTTGTCTGCTTTTTGTTTTTCTGCTGGGTTATGGTCAGGTATAAAACTTACATAGAGATTATAATACATTTTGGAGCTTAAATCTTTTCCATAAAAAATGTTATGATCTGTGACACATTGAGGCTATGCACTTGGAATATTGAGGGAAGCCACTCCCCCATTAAAAGAAAAAAATATCTTCAAAAAAGCTCATCTCTGTACTTCTTTACAAATTTCAATCTGACCTTCTGATTCTTCCTGCTGATGAGTAGTTTGCATCTTGTGCTGTGGCCTCTATGTTTCTGTTCTTCCAGCAGTGGATTGTGATACCTTCACCCTGCACTGTGGAGGTCCTTGCTGATGTCACTAACTGATGTTTTGGGGATTTTCTTCACAGCTCTCACCATATTTCTGCCATCATCTACTGTTGCTCACTACACCAGTAGTTTCTTTCTTTTTCAGGACATTCCAAATTGTTATGCTTGCTCTGCCCCATGTTTGTCCAATGGCTCTGCTTGATTTTCCTTCTTTTCTCAGCTTGCTTTTCTCCCACAGACAGCTCTCTGCTCTTCATCTTGGTTTATCCTCTTTAACAGGAAATGCAGTCTTTATAAGTTTGAACCAAGGATGAAAACTTAGACTAGTCATGCAGCTATTTAATGTTTGGACAAACAACCTAAAAGCTTAAGACACATCTGCCAGTCACATGTTCCAATAATTTTGCTCACTTGAAAAATGGGTTGGTTCAAACAAAGGGTGATATGTCCTGAGTTGTTTAACACATCTAGATGTGGATACCAGGACATGAGAGCAGCAATTCTGAACTCTTGTCTCATCTTTTGATCTTAAACCCAAATGTCTTCATTGAACAACAAAAACAAAGGAACAGCCTTACTGTTCCAATACTTTGGGAGGGGACTGTAGCTGACTGGATTAAAGAGGATGCCTCATCAATCTGGCTCGATATCGAGAGGTCCCCATCCAACTGTCCTCTAAAAAATCTATTTTATTGATAAACTGAAATATATTAAAAGCTTTGCAGCAACCCAGTTATAATTAATACTGTTAGAACATGGAGGATTACACAGCATATAGAAGGCAGATACGTCGGTTTTCACCCCGATCACTGATAACCCTGACTTTCTCCCAGGAACCTTGAACTGGGCTTTCAAATGCTGGACAGCTGAGGGAATTTCTTCCCTGGGTGATCTTTTTGTTGCTCCTACCCTCATGAC
>JALXJV020000016.1:32666983-32780994 GCA_024633595.2 Lepomis macrochirus | reverse complement strand
GATTGCTATCCTGGATGTCTGTGTAACTCCTACTGGTCACCGGCAGAGGCCGATAAAGCCCGCCTCCACCAAAGCAAACTCTTCTTCTCTACTTCAATCTGGACGACAGAAATGAAACTTATCAGCTAAGCCGGACCTCACCAAGACGGCCAGATGACCAGATGTTGACACAACGGACTGCTGTTTTTGGACGGAAAACAGCGAAAATGGTTTACCTGCCCGGTATCGGGGTGGTCCGGTACCAAGTGTTAAAGTAACATATAAAGAAAACGAACAGATGAAAAGTGTGCAACAAGACCTGTTACTGTTTTACATCTGCCCCTTGAATCTGAACTAGTGTTGTCAAAGATTTTTTGATACATATTGATTCTGAATATTTAAATGGTTTTAATACTCATTATCTGCAGTATCAATACAGAAAATGCACTTTCTCACAATCGACTTCACACACACACCGCTGCATTGCCCATATCGCCCAACTCCTCTCACTCACTAAGTTGTTTTTTTTTTCCATTTTGACAAGTCCCTGCTGTGCCCTGATTGCAAACTTGATATCACCAGCAAATTAACATGCAAGCTGATCTACTAACAGTGTGCACAGAGAATGACGTCTTTCAAAAGTGCAAGATAGCACCTGTTGATCATTTTCTTCTTTTGCCTTAATGAATATGCAGTTTGGGGCATTTCATTGTTATCGTGCAAAGTAATGGGAGGGTAACATGCAAATACATTTATTTACTACATGCAATATGATCTACCAAGACTAAATGCAATTTCACGTGAGTGGAACAGCCTCTGTATTCAATATGTTTGATAGGAAGGTGCAAACCGCCAAGTGATGGCTTCTGTTATTGTGGCCAGAAGAAGACAGAGCCGTAATGAAAGAAAACATAGAGAAATTAACAATATTAGATAACATCATTTTATATCCAATGTATTTAAACACAATTATTTTATTTTATTTATTCGATGAACTATCCATCCATTCATTGTCAACCTCTTATCCTGTGTACAGAGTCACAGGGGGGTTGGAGCCTATCCCAGCTGACATTGGGTGAAAGGCGGGGTAGACAGGTCGCCAGTCCATCGCAGGGCCACACATAGACAGACAACCACTCACGCTCACATCCACACCTAAGGGCGATTTTGAGACACCAATTAACCTAGCCTGCATGTCTTTGGATGGTGGATAGAAAGCCAGAGCACCCGGAGAGAACCCACGCAGACACGGGGAAAACATGCAAAGTCCACACAGAAAGGCCGGGGCGACCAAGGTTTGAACCCATGACATTCTTGCTGTGAGGCGACAGTGCTAATCACTGCATCACCGCCACCTCGATGAACTATATGAATAGAATTTTTTTTGTATTTTCCTTTAGCTTTGGCAATACTTTTGTATTAACATTCATGCCAAAAAAGCAAATTTCGTTTCGACCTTCTTTTCTCCGTGAGATGGAAGAATTTAGAAAGCTGCGTGGTGCTGCGGAGAGCCCCCAGCTGCAGTAGTGCACGGACCACGCGCAAAATTCATCTAGCCGGAGGGAACGATCACCAACTGTTCACAGCACAACTGTCGTAAAAGTGATACAACCCATTGTAGGTATTGGAGAGGAAATGGGGCAGGAGATCGCAGAGTGACCAGGCACAGGTCTGGGTCATTCCAGCATACTGTATCTGTTTCTGTTGGGGTTTCCCAAAGCAGTTTTTCAGGTGTGCTGTCCCAAGTATTTAGTGCAGTCTCAGGCAGGATGGGCAGGTACAGACATTTTCTACATACTCGGGACACACTGAATGAAACAAACTAGGGTTTTTACGCTGTGGCTGCTTTCCCTCCAAACTCTCCATGGTGGAAACCATTTAAACACACAAAACCCTCATTTAAAAACTCCCACCTCCATTGTGTTTGCTCCTGTTGTCATCTATGCAATAATTCTTAGTAAATCATCCATAACAGGTATTAAAATTGCACGTGCAAAATTTTAGAACGCAATTCTCTTTATTTGGGATGTTAGAAAATCCGCCCCAAGAGTTGTGCAGAGATGGCTGCTGTTATCGAAGGAGACACAGCTGTATTTTATTTTATTTATTCGATTAGCTATATGAATTGAATGGGGTTTTTTTGTATTTTCCTTTAGCTTTGGCAATACTGTTGTATTAACATTCATGCCAGTAAAGCAAATTTCGTTTCGACCTGACTTCTTGACTGCACATGCAATTTAGTACTCTTTATTTGGTTAGTACATCAGGCCCACAGTGTAGTGTGAGTGTTTTAATCGACACATAGCAGTGGATAACTCCAACACCCTTTATTAAAGAGCCTACATAGAAGAGTTTAAAAAGTTTAACACAACCAGGGCCGGATTCAGCCAGCCCCACTAGGGGGTGCAGGTAGAATATCAGGGGGGGCAAGTCATTTAACGGAACATTTAAATTTGACAAATATAGTGATTTGATTTATATTGTGTATATCGATATCGATATGGCCAGAAATGAAAAAATATATTGTGAAATGAAAAAATCCTATATCGCCCAGCTCTAATCTATCAGCTCCTTTGATCCATTAGATTTGTCTTATAGGTTTTATGTTGGATGCCCTTCCTGACACTACCCTCTGCATTTCCCGGGCTTGGGACCGGCACAAATAGGACACTGGCTTGTGCCCTGTTGAGGCTGCATTTATTTTTTATAATTTTTTATCTGTCTGTCTGTCTGTCTGTCTGTCTGTTTGTCTTCCTGTCTGTCTGTCTTGTCTGTCTGTCTGTCCATGTCTTCTTCACATGGTTCTTCACATGTCTGTGAAGCTGAGCTTCACGTTTCAGTCAGTCACTGCAGAGGACTGACTGAAACGTGAAGCTTTCCTGACATCAACATACTGTGTAAAGTTTAGAAATTATGAACAGCTCAGTCCCTCCTGTCCTCCTCATCCCGCTGCTGCTGCTGGTAGAGGGGAGGGCTGGTTTGTCTCAGCCACCAGCTGAGTTTATAATGTGCTAATTTTAATATACAGGCAAACTAAGCTGAACAGTTACTAAAGACAGACAGATTTCACTTTAGCTTGTTTTTAACAATAAGCTACTAGCTGAACCAGGCTGTGCCTGTGTGAAACCTAAAGACAGCTGCAGCGGTAAAATAGTTTTTATTGAACCACATACGTACACTAACGAGAGGAGTAGTCATCAAAGTCATAATGTCCACTGATCAGCTGGCTGACTTCGTTCCGTGTGCGCGCGTGTGTGTGGAGGCGCTCTGCAGACACACAGAGGAGCGGAGAGGCTGCAGGTCTGACAGGAAGTGTTGAGCCTTGATTGGCGGTGATCGGTACAGCGCAGGTGAAACTCAACAGAGATGAGAAGGAATGGTTCAGCCTACAGCAGCTCACTCTCTAGATACTTTCATACACTATACATGTAGTGTAGACTACTTTTGTTGTCATATGTTAGATCATATGCTGGGCCACATGGAGGTTGCATCGGGGCTTCGGTGCCCGCTGACTGCTAATTCATTAGGACTGCCGTAGACTTTTCGTTCAGAGGGGGGGCCATAGGGGGGTCCGAGGGCTGTGTTACAGGGGCACTGGCCCCTGCTAGCCCCTCCCCAAAACCGCCCAGTTGTCGCTAGTCGCTTTTTTTGAAAAAATGTCGCTAAAGCGGTCTGAAAAGTCGCTAAAAATAAGTTGGCAACACTGATCAGCAGGTTCACCACAAGCCGGTGAAGCGACTGGCCACGCCCTCCCTATGCATCTTCCAATCAGTAGCTACTTTGAATGAGGGATAGAGAGCAGAGAGCGCTCACTCTGACCATTTTTCTTGAAATATTTTTTAAATTTGGGATCTTTGCATGCCATCACGTTTGGGGGGGCAGTCACGGCATTTGGGGGGGCATTGCCCCTCCTTGCCCATGCCTATATCCGGCCCCGAACACAACTATATATTTTTTATATTTCTGCAGTTGTATACCCATGAAAAAGCATAGCTTCAAGTTCTTTTATATTCTTATTGTTTAAATTAGTAAAAAAGTACATTAAAAAAACAGAATAGAAATGTGAGACGCTTTGACTTCCATCCAAGCTTCCATCTCCCCTTTAATGTTATGTTATCATTACCTACTCTCACCAGTTCTTCCAAGAAGCCTGTCTATATTTATGCAACACAGCCTCACATTCTTGTAGCCTTACAGATGACCTCCAGTAAAGGTTTTATGGTTTTTTTTATTGTTTTCATGCAGGAACACAAATCTTTCTCTGTTGGATTCGTCCGGAGCCATGGTATCCATCGACCCCACCATGCCACACAACACAGAGAGGTATTGGAAAACCTGCATCAGTAATCATGTCTTTATTGATTAATTGATGGGACATTTGTTCAGTCCACCAGCTGGCTGTTTGATTGAAAGACACATTTGCTGATTGAGCTGCAATGAAATGTGAACTGTACCTTTAAATTAGAAGCCACACAACCGTAAGTGACACAACAGTAAATATGACGAATGAACAAATGACAAAAGGAATACACACTTTATAGATGAGAAAACAGAGTCAGGGAATGAACACAAGAGGAAAGCTTACCAACATAACCACAAGAAAAACCAAACACCAAAAGATTTCTTTAGCAATGGGTGGACAATTGCATGCTTACAGCTGTAAGGAGGCCATGTAATTGTTAGATAAGTGTGAGAGGCTAACAGTGGAAAATACCTCCTTGAGCTGCTTAGTGGGGATATTTACAAGGTTGATTTATTTGTCACAGTATAACATGTTGTAGAATGAAATTGAGTTCTTCTGCTATGTAGCAGACAATATGTGCAATACCTCTTCCCAGAAGGCAGCAGGCTGAACAGGCTGTGGCTGGGTGGGTACTGTCCTTTAGTATCCTTTGGGCTCTGTAAGCACCTCACCTCACCAATATCACTGATGCTCAGGAGATGGGTACCAATGATTTTCTGAGCAGAGGCGGAGCCAGACGTTGTAAACCTTTGGGGCTTAGCCCAAACCGAGGGGGGTCCAGGGGCAAGCACCTCCGGGGAGATTTTTTCCCCATTAAATGCACTATTTTTCATGCTGTTTGAGATGAAAGAATGCCTAAAAATCTGAACACTATCTGGGAAAAAGATGATTGTTGCTTTGGAAAATAATCGTTCTGTAGAGGTGCAATCTATATTTTATTTCACTGTTCTCCAGCTGGAGTTAAACCAAAACACAACAAATGTTGAGGATCACTCATTTTCACTCCTGGCAACTAAAAAGAGACAAACTGTAACTTGTTACATGTTACTGTTTTCATGTTCTCTTTTTCTATGTGAATTACTAAGCATTTCATTTGCACATTAAAATCCAAAACAAAACGTCTCCTCATTAGATTAAAAGGACTAGTTTGCGTCCCTAATTTACTTTAGGAATTTAAGCTCCTTCATCGTCAACACCGTCCTTCTCTTACCCCTACTGATCATAAACTTATCATATCATCATAATTGCAAAAAATTTAAATTTATATCTTATTACCTTACATTTACTTCTGGCATCTGTGCTCCCTTTACTCATCTTCTATTCACTCCTTTCAACATTCCATTTCACCTGCTTCACATTTAATTTCACATTTAACAATTAATTTTTAATTGGAGTCCCAATTGGAGTCCTAATTAATACTGTTTAATTGAACAGTGATATTCATTAAATTAGCCTATTGTTACTTTTGTTACATCAGTACAGGAGCATTTTAAATCTGAAAACAAATTTGAATATGGTGTAAAAGTTAACTGTGAGCACCAGAACCAGACTGAGAGATTAAGAAACTTTTGCAGGTGTTTTGAGTTAATTAGCTGATAAGAGCTCTTCTCAGATCGACATTTATGTATTATAAATAATTTATTCTGAAATTCTAATAAATTTTGGGATTCTACAGTTTTGATTCTATGAGCTGTAAGCCCTCATCATCAAGATTAAAATGAAAAAAGGCTTGAAATATTTACAAGATTGTATTTTTGAATTAAATTATCATAGAGAATGAACTTTTCCACGATATTAAATTATTTTACAGTATATGCACCTATAAGCTACTATAGGCATACTTTTCTCATACTCTCCCACTAATGTGCTGAGATCAGCTGTCCTGAGATGATCATTTGATACATGCTCAGGCACAATGTATTGAAAGTGTGCACAGGAGGGAAACAAGCCTCGGAATCAGCCGAGATAATATCACCTAATAACATCCAGAAATACAGTCACTTACAGTCAGGTCCATAAATATTGGGACATTGACACAATTCTAATATTTTTGGCTCTATACACCACCACAATGGATTTGAAATGAAACGAACAAGATGTGCTGTAACTGCAGACTTTCAGCTTTAATTTGAGGGTATTTACATCCAAATCAGGTGAACGGTGTAGGAATTACAACAGTTTATATATGTGCCTCCCACTTTTTAAGGGACCAAAAGTAATGGGACAGATTAACAATCATAAATTAAACTTTCACTTTTTAATACTTGGCTGCGAATCCTTTGCAGTCAATTACAGCCTGAAGTCTGGAACGCATGGACATCACCAGACGCTGGGTGTCATCCCTGGTGATGCTCTGCCAGGCCTCTATTGCAACTGTCTTCAGTTCCTGCTTGTTCTTGGGGCATTTTCCCTTCAGTTTTGTCTTCAGCAAGTGAAATGCATGCTCAATCGGATTCAGGTCAGGTGATTGACTTGGCCATTGCATAACATTCCACTTCTTTCGCTTAAAAAACTCTTTGGTTGCTTTTGCAGTATGCTTCGGGTCATTGTCCATCTGCACTGTGAAGCGCCGTCCAATGAGTTCTGAAGCATTGGGCTGAATATGAGCAGATAATATTGCCCGAAACACTTCAGAATTCATCCTGCTGCTTTTGTCAGCAGTCACATCATCAATAAATACAAGAGAACCAGTTCCATTGGCAGCCATACATGCCCAAGCCATGACACTACCACCACCATGCTTCACTGATGAGGTGGTATGCTTTGGATCATGAGCAGTTCCTTTCCTTCTCCATACACTTCTCTTTCCATCACTCTGGTACAAGTTGATCTTTGTCTCATCTGTCCATAGGATGTTGTTCCAGAACTGTGGCGGCTTTTTTAGATGTTGTTTGGCAAACTCTAATCTGGCCTTCCTGTTTTTGAGGCTCACCAATGGTTTACATCTTATGGTGAACCCTCTGTATTTACTCTGGTGAAGTCTTCTCTTGATTGTTGACTTTGACACACAAACACCTACCTCCTGGAGAGTGTTCTTGATCTGGCCAACTGTTGTGAAGGGTGTTTTCTTCACCAGGGAGAGAATTCTTCGGTCATCCACCACAGTTGTTTTCCGTGGTCTTCCGGGTCTTTTGGTGTTGCTGAGCTCACCAGTGCGTTCTTTCTTTTTAAGAATGTTCCAAACAGTTGATTTGGCCACACCTAATATTTTTGCTATCTCTCTGATGGGTTTGTTTTGTTTTTTCAGCCTGATGATGGCTTGCTTCACTGATAGTGACAGCTCTTTCGATCTCATATTGAGAGTTGACAGCAACAGATTCCAAATGCAAATAGCACACTTGAAATGAACTCTGGACCTTTTATCTGCTCCTTGTATATGGGATAATGAGGGAATAGCACACACCTGGCCATGGAACAGATGAGAAGCCAATTGTCCCATTACTTTTGGTCCCTTAAAAAGTGGGAGGCACATATATAAACTGTTGTAATTCCTACACCGTTCACCTGATTTGGATGTAAATACCCTCAAATTAAAGCTGACAGTCTGCAGTTACAGCACATCTTGTTCGTTTCATTTCAAATCCATTGTGGTGGTGTATAGAGCCAAAAATATTAGAATTGTGTCAATGTCCCAATATTTATGGACCTGACTGTAACTCAAGTGTTAGAGCTGCGGACTCACAAACCTGAAACACTTGTCGGCGGTTCACTGTCTGACGCTGCTTCTCTCTATGAACGGCGGTGAGGTTTACCTCTCCGTGTAAAAAACTCCATGACATCAGCTGGTTAGCTAGCTAGCTAGCATGCTCAGCTCACTGAGGGGGCACCAGTAAAACAACACAGACAACAGCCCCTATCACAATGACAAAGAAGAAGAGCTCTATTTTTCTTGTTTAGTGTTTATTAGCTGTTGGCAAACAAAAGAAAGATGCGTTACCAACGGCATGGTAAAGAGCTTTTGCTCTGTTGTTTTGCCACTCCAGGCAGAAAGACAGAGTGCGTGCACTGATGACATGAATAAAATAAATATAAAAAATTAGGTAAAAGATCATGAGTTACCTACAAACTGTATCCACAGTTTTTACTAATGACAGACAGGTGACTTTTCATGTGTGTTAATGTTCATTGACAGTCAATGTACCGGGCGCCACGCTCCCCCCCCATAGTTAGTGGTTTTTCAAAGCCACTAGCCACGCAGCATTTTCACTAGCTACGTTTTTGTTGTTGGGAAATTACGTTTTATACGATTAAAGTTGACAATGGCTTATGTGTTGTCTCCTTGTTCTTCTCGTGTCTCCTTGTTCTTCTCGTGTGTGTTCTCCTTGTTCTCGTGTGTGTTCTCCTTGTTCTCCTCGTGTGTTGTCTCCATGTTATTGTGTGTTGTCTCCTTGTTCTCCTCGTGTGTTGTCTCCATGTTCTCGTGTGTGTTCTCCATGTTCTCGTGTGTTGTCTCCTTGTTCTTCTCGTGTGTGTTCTCCTTGTTCTCCTCGTGTGTTGTCTCCATGTTCTCGTGTGTGTTCTCCATGTTCACGTGTGTGTTCTCCTTGTTCTCCTCGTGTGTTGTCTCCATGTTCTTGTGTGTTGTCTCCTTGTTCTTCTAATGGGATGAGGTTGCACTCAGAGGGAGAGAGAGAAGAGGAGAGAGGAGCTCAGTGCATCATGGGAAATCCCCCGGCAGTCTAAGCCTATAGCAGCATAATTAAGGGATGGTTCAGGACTCACCTGAGCCAGCCCTAACTTTAAGCTTTATCAAAAAGGAAAGTCTTAAGCCTACTCTTAAATGTAGAGACGGTGTCTGCCTCCTGAACCCAAACTGGAACCTGGTTCCACAGGAGAGGAGCCTGATAGCTGAACGCTCTGGCTCCCATTCTACTTTTGGAGACTCTAGGAACCACAAGTAACCCTGCATTCTGGGAGCGCAGTGCTCTGGTGGGGTAGTAAGGTACTATGAGCTCTTTAAGATAAGATGGTGCCTGACCATTAAGAGCTTTGTATGTGAGAAGAAGGACTTTAAATTCTATTCTGGATTTTACAGGAAGCCAATGCAGAGAAGCTAAGACAGGAGAGATATGATCTCTTTTACTGGTTCCCTGTCAGAACATGTGCTGCAACATTCTGGATCAGCTGAAGAGTCTTAATGGACTTTTTCGAAGAGCCTGATAATAAGGAATTGCAGTAATCCAGGATGTTCCTAATTTTTGCAATATTACATGGGTGAAAAAAGGCGATCCTTGAAATTTGATTAATGTGAGGGTTAAACAACATGTCCTGATCAAAGATAACTCCAAGATTTCTCACAGTGGTGCTGGAGGCCAGGACGATGCCATCCAGGGAAACTATATCTTTAGATAATGTGTCACGGAGGTGCTTAGGCCCTAGAACAATAACTTCAGTTTTATCTGAGTTTAACAACAGGTCATCCAGGTTTTAACATCCTGAAGACACATTTGAAGCTCAGCTAACTGATAGGCCTGTAGCGACGCGTAGATGACGTAGACGCGTCGACGTCAAAATTACGTCGACGTCAAATTTTTGCGTCGACGCAAAGTTTGTTTTGGTTTTGCACCGTTCGCGGATGTACAGCTCGCCACACCGAAACATTACAGAATGGAGGACGAAACAGCAACCAATAAAAGCCCCAACAAAAGAAAAAATCGCCCTAAATCATGTGTGGCGCGTGTGCTGGCATGTGTGTAAAAACACTGGCTCTGATTGGCTACCGAGAAGCATGACTCTGCCTTAGCCAGCATAATCGCTGGTTGAAAGGCACCCCAGCTTCGTCTCTCGTCTCTCCCGCCGACAGAGTTTAGCAGGCAGGCGAGAGCGGGAACAGGTGAGCCACGCGTTAGCCCAGAGAACCTGATATGGAGAGCGCAGCGTACCGGTCCACTTCAAGCACTGCATACCTCGTTATTAACCCACCTCCTGACTAGCTGTGTGAGCCAGCTGGTGCTTTCGGATTACACAGTTTATTACATAGTAACGCTACCGCATTTAACGACCAGTAACGTTGGACGGGGTTGTAACGACGGGAAAAGTAATTAGTTAGATTACCCCGTTACTGAAAAAATAACGCCGTTACGTAACGCCGTTCTTTTAAACGCCGTTATTCCAAACACTGTTAATAAATAAGTATTTATTTGAGATACATTATGGTTTTTATTAATCGAGCTACAGAAAAATAATCTTTAAAATAACCGTCCAATTAGTCGTTAGATTAGTCGACTAATCGATAAAATAATCGCCAGACTAATCGTTTAATTAATAATCGTTTACCCCAGCCCTACTAACTGATGAGTTTCATCTGGCTTGATCGATAGATATAACTGAGTATCATCTGCATAACAATGAAAGTTTATGGAGTGTTTCCTGATAATATTGCCTAAAGGAAGCATATATAAAGTGAAGAGGATTGGTCCAAGCACAGATCCTTGTGGAACTCCATGACTAACTTTGGTGTGCACGGAGGACTCATCGTTAACATGTACAAACTGAAATCCATCCGATAAATAGGACTTAAACCAGCTAAGAGCGGTTCCTTTAATGCCAATGAAATATTCCAGTCTCTGTAATAGGATCTGATGGCCAATGGTATCAAATGCAGCACTAAGATCAAGTAAAACCAATACAGAGACAAGTCCTTTGTCTGATGCAGTTAGGAGGTCATTAGTAATTTTCACCAGTGCTGTCTCTGTGCTATGATGAGCTCGAAATCCTGACTGAAAATCCTCAAATAAACTATTGCTATGTAGAAAGTCACACAGCTGTTTGGCGACTGCTTTCTCCAGGACCTTAGAGAGAAATGGAAGGTTAGATATAGGTCTATAGTTGGCTAAAACATCTGGATCCAGGTTGGGCTTCTTCAGAAGAGGTTTAATTACAGCTACTTTAAAGTACTGTGGCACATAGCCTGTTGATAAAGACAGATTGATCACATCCAGTAGAGAAGTGCTGACTAAGGGTAAAACTTCTTTAAGCAGCCTAGTCAGGATGGGGTCTAAGAGGCAGGTAGATGGTTTAGATGAAGAAATTATTGAAGTTAGTTGATAAAGATTAAGGGAAGCAAAGCAGTCTAAACATATAACTGGTTTTACACCTGTTTTTAAAATTCCTGAGTATAGAGTTAAGTCGGTGCCAGTTGAGGGCAGGTCTTGGTGGATTTTGTTTCTAATAGCTAGAATTTTATCATTAAAGAAGCTCATGAAGTCGTAACTACTGAGAGCTATGGGAATACTTTGCTCAATAGAGCTGTGACCTTCTGTCAGTCTGGCTACATTGCTGAAAAGAAACCTGGGGTTGTTCCTATTTTCCTCTATTAATGACGAGTAGTACGCTGCTTTGGCATTACGGAGGGCCTTCCTATAAGTTTTAAGACTATCTTGCCAAATTAAACGAGAATTTTCCAGTTTGGTGGAACGCCAATTCCTCTCGAGTTTCTGTGATATTTGCTTTAATTTGCGAGTTTCAGTATTATACCATGGAGCTAACCGTCTTTGTTTTAGTATTTTCTTTTGTAGAGGGGCTACAGAGTCGAGTGTTGTTCGCAGCGAGCCTGCAGCACTATCAACAAGATGATCGACTTGGGAGGGACTGAAATTCGCGTAAGAGTCCTCTGTTACTTTGATACCTGATAGTGAATTTAGAGCCGATGGGATTGCATCCTTAAATTTAGCTATAGCACTATCAGACAGACATCTTGTATAGAAATTTTGCCCAATGGAGGATAGTTCAGCAATACAAGCTCAAAAGTTATCAAACAGTGGTCAGATAAAGAGGGATTCTGTGGGAACACTATTAAATGTTCAATTTCAATACCATATACACTCCAACACTCTGAGAGAAGCCAATTGAATCTAATAGAGAGATAAACACAGTACTAAAGCTGTCATTCTCAACATCCACATGAATATTAAAATCCCCTACAATAATAACTTTGTCCGTTTTAAGGACTAAAGTTGACAAAAACTCTGCAAATTCAGATAAAAATTCAGAGTACGGACCAGGTGCTCGGTACACTATAACAAATAGAATTGGTTGCAGTGATTTCAAGCTTGGGTGTGAAAGACTCAGGACAAGGCTTTCAAATGAGTTATAATTTAGTTTAGGTTTAGAGCTGATTACTAGGCTAGAGTCAAAGATAGCTGCAACTCCACCTCCTCGGCCAGTGCTTCGAGGAATGTGAGTATTCATATGACTGGGAGGGGTGGATTCATTTAGGCTTACATATTCTCCATCACCCAGCCAGGTTTCAGTAAGACAGAATAAATCAATTTCATAATCTGATATTAGTTCATTTACTAGTACACCTTTAGAAGAGAGAGATCTGATGTTCAAGAGTCCACATTTTACTCTCCTATTCATTTGCACTATTGCTCTTGTGGTTTTGAATTTTTATGAGGTTTTTATGCACAGCTCCTCTTCTGTTTACCTTTGATTTAAATAATTTCAATGGTCGGGGGACAGACACCGTCACTATAGGGTTTTCACTAAGTAACTCCTGGAGCGGAGGAGCAGAGAAGTGTGTTAAACTGCGACTCTGCGTAGGGTTTTGGGTGGGTAACTGCTGAATTAGAAGGGCAGAGAAGTGTGTTAGACTGCGACTCTGCCTCCTGGTCTCAATTCTGGGTTGTCATGGATTTGGTCCGCTAATAAAGTTGGCCAGATTTCTAGAAATGAGAGCTGCTCCTTCCCAAGTGGGATGGATGCCGTCTCTCCGAATCAGACCAGGTCTTCCCCAGAAAGTCTGCCAATGATTTACAAAGCCCACATCGTTTGCTGGACACCACCTCGATAACCAGCGGCGGAATGACGACATGCGGCTATACATGTCATCACTGGTCAGATTGGGCAGCGGTCCAGAGAAAACTACGGTGTCCGACATTGTTTTTGCGTATGAACACACCGACTCAACATTAATCTTAGTGACCTCCGATTGGCGTAACCGGGAGTCATTACCGCCGATGTGAATAACAATCTTACTGTATTTACCTTTATCCTTAGCCAGCAGTTTCAAATAGGACTCGATTTCGCCCACTCTGGCACCAGGGATGTATTTGACTATGGTCGCTGGTTTCGCTAGCTTCACGTTTCGCAAAATGGAGCTGCCAATTATCAGAGTTGGTTTCTCAGCGGGTGTGTCGCTGAGTGGGGAAAATCTGTTAGAAACGGGAAGCGAATGGTGGTGCCCAGTGAGCTTTGAATGCTTACGACTATTCCTCCTTCAGACACTCACCCAGCCACCCTTTCCTGGCTGCTCAGGAAATGCCGGGGAACGGCTACCAGAGGCTAACTCAGGCCGGTCCGCACCGACTACCGGGGACTAGCTAGCTACAGTAGGCTGATCTACCAAGGTGCGGAGCCGGACTTCTAACTCACTGAGCCTCGCCTCCATGTGTACAAATAAACTACACTTGTTACACGTACCATTACCGCTAAAGGAGGCAGAGGAGTAACTGAACATCTGACACACCGAGCAGGAGAAAGCAGGAGAGAGAGAGGGAGAAGGAGAAGCCATCATTAGCTGCAAAGCTAAAGTCGCTAACGACTAAGCTAAAGTACGGTAGCGTTGGCTACCAAAACTTTTGAAAACTATAAGATCGAACAGCAGTCACTAAAGATGGAAAGAACTGTGAGTGCTTAGGCAAACTTACTGTAAGAATAAGTGTTTAGCGGACAATTAATAATGATAAATGTAATGATAAATCTAACAATTTTATCTGGTATTTAGCGAGCGCAGCAAACAGGCTACCAACACACAAGCACCGGAAACGGAAATGAGTCAACACGCTTACCGCAGGACGTCAGCACGTCCAGAAGCCAAACAGTTAGTCACCACAACACAGCCCTGGCTTGTCTCCTCCGCGATTAGTGCATTAGTCCATGTTCTCGTGTGTGTTCTCCTTGTTCTATTTCGTATAGGCTTCGCCCTCTAAGGCTGTCGCTATTGGGTATACCCCTTCCGCTCGCCTGCGCGGCACTGAGAATTTTAGTCTACGCCCACCCACAGCGTGGGCCTCTCCTACGTCCGCACCTTGTATATATACAACGGTGAAACCCTGCCTTTGGCTCCCTCCCATTTTTCTTCAGCACTGAGCTGTCTAAAGAGAAGAAGATTTGTCTAAAGAGCAAAAGGTTTTCCAGCCGGAAAACAAGAACTTCCAGCAAGCCGGTCAGAACGGGGTGAGACACACGGGCTACATCGGTCCCCGCTGCGAGGGGTGCCTCGGCCTGGAGCACGCCAGCCGAGCGCTCACTCTCATTTTGCACTGCCCGTTCTTCGCCCTTTCCCCCCGAAGAGTGGCGGCGCCGGGCGAATAGCTTGCCGTTCAGTACGAGGAGGTGTGGCGGTCCACCTGTCTCTGGACGAAGCCCTCGATCTGCTGTTGACGGAAGAGCGGGAGGTGGATTGCTCCGCTCTTGCCATTCACGGGTCTCCGAGCAGCTCCTCGCTTCCCGTTTCAACCTCCGTTGATGCCCACGTTGCTCCACATTAGCTGCGGCTAATGACATCTAGCCACCAGTTTTATTGCTGCTGGCCGGCCCTCGTCCCTTGTCCGACCCTTGTCCGACTGCGAGCATGTGCATATTCACGGCATCAATGGCATGGTCCTTCTGTGCTTCCAGGGGTTCCCCCTTGGTTCACAGAAGCCAGACTGTGTCAAATGAGCCCTCGAAGCAGTCATTACGCTTCATGCATACAGAATAGCACTGCACACCGCCCTGCGTGCAGTGTTATCCTGTTATCCTGTGGACCTGTTCGCCAACAAGGAGAATGCTCAGTGCGCCCTGTGGTTTTCACTGAGCCCACGGGACTTTCTCCCTCTGGGAGTGGACGCCTTTGCTCATCCCCTTTGGCCCCCAGGCTGCTGTATGCCTTCCCACCGGTGCGGCTGATCTTGCGCCTTCTGGACCGCCTGCAGTTTTCGTCCTCGGCGGTGATTCTGGTCGCTCCAGAGCGCACCAGCGTGTCCTGGTTTCCCTGCCTCCAGCGGCTGCTGTCGGGACAGCCGTGGAAACTTCCCTGGAGGGGGGATGCTCTCTCTCAGGCGGGGGGGTGTGATCAGGAGTTACCCACTCCTCGGCCAGCCTCTCTGGGTCTGGCCGCTGAGAGGCGTTGCCTGGAGGGCTTAGGTCTCTCCCGTGAGGTGGTTTGCACCATCCAAGAGTTGTGGGCCGCCTCCACTCAGTCTCCTACTCCTCTAAGTGGTCGGCTTTCCAGCGCTGGTGTCTGGATCAGGGGACAGACCTGGTCTCCTGCCCGCTGCCAGCAGTGCTTTCGTTCCTGCAGCTGCTCATGGATAGGGGCTGGCGTTGAGTACGGTTAAAACCTACACTGTTGTCCTGTCACGAGGGCTTCGGGGACAGGACTGTATTCTCCCACCCCCTGGTGAAATGCTTCCTTAGGGGAGTGCGAAGGCGCCGACCTGTGACACGGCCTGCTGCCCCACAGTGGGACTTGCCGCTGATTTTACGCGCGCTAACTCTAGCCCCCTTTGAGCCCTTGTAGACGGCGGACCTGAGGTTCCTTTCGGCTAAGGTCGCCCTGCTCCTCGCTCTGACCTCGGCCAAGAGGGTCAGCGACCTGGCTGCCCTCTCTGTGGCTCCGTCGTGCCTCAGGATTCAGAGCGGCGGCAGCTCGGCTACCCTGCACCCTAACCCAGCGTTCATGCCTAAAAGCATTAAGAGCTCTTTTCGTCACGGGTCATCACCCTCACAAGTTTTTTTCCTCCCCCCCATGGGTCGGCGGAGGATGCCACGTCCCACCTCCTCTGCTCGGTGCGAGCGCTGTCTTGCTACGTGGCGCGCACGAAAACCTTTTGCTCTTTAGACAAATCTTCTGCTCTTTAGACAGCTCAGTGCTGAAGAAAAATGGGAGGGAGTCGAAGGGGGCGGTCCAAGGGGCTTCCTCTGTCGGCGCAGCGCTTGTCTCACTGGCTGTGTGATGCCATTCCCAGGCTTACATGTCTGCCGGGGCGTCTCCCCCGGAGAGCACTCCACGAGGAGCGTTTCCTCCTCAGTGGCGTTGCACGGTGGAATGACAGTGGACAACATCTGCACGGTGGCCTCCTGGTCGTCCCCGTGCTCTTTCATCCGTTTCTACCTGCGGAATGTCTCCCGTCTCTCTCTGACTCAGTACTGATTGTTTTGGCTGAGTGATTCTCCTTGTAGGTGTGTGGTGCGTCCTCTCCCACCGGACGGTGTGGGGAGGGTGGTCGCTGCTTACGTGACCCGGCCTTGGGCGCAGCTGACGTGGTTGCTGTCGCGACCCCGCCTGCGCTGCACAGCTGCAGGTCCCCCGCTCAGTTTCCCGTTACGCATGTCGGCCTCGGCCTCCCATGTCACGCCATCTGTGCTCGTGTGCACGCCAACACCAATGCCGCTGTCGGCGGGTGACTGGGTGGTTCATTATGGCTCTGGGCAGGTGGGTTGTGCTTGGTGGTACCGTATGGGCCAGTGAGACTCATCCTGCTTCACCTCTAACCCAATAGCGATAGCCTTAGAGGGCGAAGCCTATACGAAATAGAACGGGGGTTACGTACTGTAACCCGGATTCTATGAGTATTGGCACAGCCCTCGAAGTTGAAGGCCTCACTGGACCTTGGTTCTCAGTGCTGAAGAAAAGGCATTTGGGAGCCGAAGGCAGGGTCTCACCGTTGTATATACAAGGTGCGGACGTAGGAGAGGCTCACGCTGTGGGTGGGCGTAGACTAAAATTCTCAGTGCCACGCAGGTGCGCGGAAGGGGTATACCCAATAGCGACAGCCTTAGAGGGCTGCGCCTATACTCATAGAATCCAGGTTACAGTACGTAACCCCTGTTCTCCTTGTATGTTGTCTGGCTCCCCTTTCTCTTCTTCTGTCTTTTTCACTGTTCTCCTCGTATGCTGTTGTGAAGTTTCAGGCCCCATTAAAAACAGAGTTTTAAATGAATACGATCTCCGTCCACATCATTATTAGCTGTGTGTCAGAGTTGATCTCTGTGTGTATGAAAATGCACATCTAGTGGCCGTTAGTGTACACTGGGCATTCGCTTGCTGGTGTACACATGAAGCAGATGGTCTATTCCGTAATTACAGAAGATTTGGTGAAAAAATAACGTAATGTAGATGAAGAATCACACCAGATTTTTTTTGCATGGACAAACAACGAGCTGAGACTATTACTGAACGTAACACGGGTGTTAAAAGCAGCTGTGGCAGCAGAAAACAGACTGTTAATTTGCATGTACAAAATAATTAAATAAAATAACAAATCAAAAATTCTCTCAGTAGCATTGTGTTTCTGCTTTGCATGGCTTACACAACCCAATCAGAGAGCCAAACGTGAGCGTCTGCGTCGTTTCTAAAGTCCTCTTCAGAGTTTTAAAACGAAAAACGGATTCGGCAGCTGATTCTCTGTCTTAGGTCTTTGTTTCACCTTTTTAAAGACTCAGAGACAGAGACATGTGAGAGGAGAGGTAGAGACGCTGACTGAGATTTCGCTGAACACTTACCCCTGATGGTCTGAATAACTCACTAAATTTGTCACTAGTCGCGTTTTAGAAATTAAGTTGTTGAGGGTCTGAAAACGGTAGGCAGCAGATCACTGTGAGGGATATGGCATCGGGGCATAATCTATTAAAACTTTAAAAATTAATTGGACTCACAGTAGAGAATGAGTGCTGTTAACAACAGTAATTATATTTTCAGTTTTTGGATCAAAATTATTTCTATGGACAATTCAATAGTCACTGGATATTGGTAGGGACATGCTGTTTGATAGTTCACAGTGACCTTCAATGAGACATCAGCAGTCCAGTTCATTCAAATTTTCCACTTACACCAAAACATAAAGGTGGACTGACCATCAGTTATTCCTAGCACCTAAAACATGAAACATGCTTTGTCAAGCTTGACGTGTGTGTGTGTGTGTGTGTGTGTGTGTGTGTGTGTGTGTGTGTGTGTGTGAATGTTTGCTATTGTAGGGTAAAATCTGAAACCAATTATTTGATAAACAGAGTCCTTGTAAACAGAGTCTTTGTGAGCATGTTTGTCTGTTTGTGATCTCATGTTTGCAGATCAACATTGATCAATGTGGATTTATTTCAGCTTCACAGCATCTATCTCAAAACTAACCTGTGTATGTGTCCTGTTGTGTTGAAGGTCACCGTACCGAGTGGTGCCTATGACTGGAGGACAGCTTGCTGGTGAGTTCCAGGGACTACACACACACACACACACACACACACACACACACACACACACACACACACACACACAAACTCACTCAAGTATGAGCATAAAAGCATACAAGTGTGTAGCAAATATAGACATCAGAATGTATTTGTGCAGGACACGGATACAGGCAGGTTTAGATGTGTTATTTAAAAATGAATAAATTCAGAACAGTAATCAAATTTAATATTTTATTATAACTAACTGTTCAGAGCAGCAACAAAAGTAACGTTAACAGCAGCAAAGTAACAATATAAAATCAGCATCTCACTGGAAACAAATGGACCATTATAGTTCTGACATCAAAATACTGAATGAAGTTTAGAAAGGAGACACCAGTCAGTTTCAGTCCTCCTCCTCCTCCTCCTCCCTCCCCTCAGCCTTTTCATATTATTCCTGTTTTTGCTGCACTTACATCCAGTGACAGGAGTAGTTATCGTCAACTTGTGTAACCTACACCGATCTCTGCTAGCTCCTCTGGTGAGACAGGAGAGGAGGGGCTGCAGTGTGGTGGCTTGCTTGTTCTATGGGCTACTTCTGCACAATAGTCAGTGTTGATTGGCTTGTGACTTGTAAGCAATCAGTTAGTGCTGTGGGCGGGATGTTGTACTCAACACTCTGTGGGCTTGAGTAGACAGAGAGGTGTCTGCATCAGAGCCAAAGGAGAGCATTTTTAAAATTAATTAATTATATCAGCTGTCTGTTTATAAAATGGCCGATGCAGATTATTGGAAAAATGCTGAATATAGGTGCCGATAATGGGCGAGACCGATTATTGGTCACCCCTAAAACTCAGACAGGAGGACTTCCGGTTATGGCGTCAAGCTGAACGGCAGCACTTCTCCCCGCTCTGTTGCTGAACTTAAGATAATTGCTGCAAAACCGCCCAACTGCTATCACATAACTACTTAGAGTCAACCTAATGTCACTATAAGTTAAACATGCCCAGGCGAGCATCGAGGAACAAGTCTAAGAAATTGTTCAACTCTCTGGATTTTCAAGCTAGCGATGACAGTGTTTCAGAATCCGAGCACAGTAAATGAGACGCCATGTTGATGGTCACAGACGGGTAAATGCCGTGTCCAGCGCTGATATTATGCAAGCCATTAACTCCCTCAAACATAACTTCCACACAGAAATGAGCAGTGTGTCAATGGTTATCAAAAATGTTCAGGTGAACAAACGTGAATGCAACAGGCTGAAGAACGGGTGTCCTCAGCTGAGGATTCAATTAGTGGTCTGCAGACAAAAGTCAGTTTTTGGAAACAGAAAAACGAGAATTGTGGGCATACCTGAGGAAGAGGAGGGGATGGATCCTTGTGCCTTTATGGAAAAATGCACTAAAAACTCTCTCAGAGGCGGATTAAGATCGCTTTAAAAAAAGAAAAAGAATGCCTGCGACAAGAGTGGGAGACACAAACGCAGGACGTGTGTGATGGTTGGAGGGGACACAGAACTACTGTGGGACTGCAACAAAGAACATGCAGTCAGGGCCCAGACTCCTTCATGAAACCTCTAGATAATCCCTCACTTCCTTGCAAAAAATGTTTTCTCATGGTCAACTCAGGTACATCATGTTGTTTTGTTAATGTTACTGCAAGGATGTTTGTGGGTGAACAAATTGTAAGTCCAGATGCAGAATGTTGTCATGTGTATATAGTTACAGTGTTCACGTTAATGTTTTATTTTACAACATGCTATAGGTATAATAATGAGCCTCACGGTCACATAGAACTGCAATGTGTAATGACAGTTTGGATACATAAATGTTAATGGATAGCATAACAGTAATTAGCTATAATGTCAGGGACCTACAAAGTAAAGAGGAAAAAGATCCTCAATGAGCTTAAACATGTTGAATGTACAATAGCCTTTATACAAGAAATCCAACTATCAGACTCTGAACTTATGAAACTTAAGATGTCATGGGCCAGTCAAGTGTAGTTTTCATCTCATAGTTCAGGGAGAAGTCGTGTGGTGGCAATATTGTTGCATAGCTCCCTACAGTTTCGTTACACTCAGAAATTACAGATAAAGAGGGGAGGTTTGTTTGTGATGGTGTTTGTGGTGCATCTCCATGCTGAATATCTACGCTCCAAATGAAAATAATCCTACATTCTTTAAGAAAATTTGTGAAATGATTGTAGAAAAAACAGAAGGAATCATTTTGATTGGAGGAATTCTGTCAAATAGAATGGATAAAAACCTGCCATCAATGGCCATGCCTTTAGGGGCCAGTAGGATTCTAAAGCAAATGATGGAGGACCTAGGTCTCTGTGATGCATGGAGACATATACACCCAAAGGTCCGGGATTACACATTCTATTCGAATCCACACTCCTCATACTCCAGAACTGATTATTTCTTTGTCGCTAAAACTGACTCTAACAGAGTACTGGATTGTAAAATACATAACATAACCTTAAGTGACCATGCCCCAGTTAGTTTGATCTAAGTAGGTGTTCTAGCCCACAACTATGGCGTTTAAATGTCTCACTCCTAAATGATGATGCATTTGAAGATCATATAAAGGCAGAATTGGCTCAATACCTTCACTTCAATGACACGAGCGAGACATCACTAGTTTTGGTGGGAAAGATCAGTCAGCTAAGACAAGACTTTGGGAAGCCAACAATTGGAACAGAGACATAAAAGCCAACTATCTACAAACAACCAAACTCAGCTTGATGAAGCCAGGAGGGCCTTAGGAGACTTGCTCAAGGAAAATATATCTCTGGCACCACGCAAGATGGCAGCCTATGGATTACACTCCGCAGTGCTTTTTGTGTCTTTGTTTATTAAGGCGAAAAGGAAGGCGAGCTGGCGCACTGGTTAAAGTGAGACAGGGGGGTTTTCCCACTATGCTCCCTTCGATCCAACTGGCGAATGTCCACTCTCTGGCCAACAAAATGGACGAACTGCTGCTCCTCAACAGAACTATTCTGGACTTCTGCAGATCTGCTGCCCTCTGTTTTACCGAATCCTGGCTCCCAATTTAATATTTTCAGGGTGGACCGCATAACGGAGCTTTCGGGAAAAACAAGGGGAGATGGACTCTGTGTCTACATAAACAAAGGCTGGTGTACAACTGACACTGTGACATCTTATATCAGTTTTTGTGAGGACCTATATATGCAAACTAAAACCTTCCACACATACAACAACCAAAAACCCTGGTTCACAGCTTCATCAGACCAAAGAGGAGGCCTTCAGAAGTGGGAACAGAGTCCTGTACAACCACGCCAGGAAAAGCTATATATATATATATATATATATATATATATATATATATATATATATATATATATATATATATATGTAGGCGCGAGCATGTGCAGAGGTGAATGGATGAATGACAAGCTTTGGATCAGGTAGAAAAGAGCTTCATACAAGCAGTCCACGTATTGTGATATAGGTCCAAGAACACATCACAACCCTGGTTCTGAATGTTTCTTGTACTTGCATTCTGTCTCCTATTTGCACATGCTTAGTTAGGGCCCGAGAATGAAACATGTGCGGTCCCTATTGAAACTGAAGGGATTATTTATTTATTTATTTATTTTCTCCTGCAAAATTACCACAATTTTGGGGGCCTGCAAATTCTACTTGAAAACTCACCAAACTTTGCACATAATTCAGGCGGGGCTTCGTGCATGAGTATGGCAAAATGGCTCGCTAGCGCCCCCTACAGAGCAGCCCCTGGACAAAGTTTCACCTGCGTGTACGAAATTTCTGTGGCGCATGTATCATGTACATGATGTAAAAAAAGCCTCCTGGAGCGATGCCCCACACCCAGCCATAGACTGTATATAAGAAATGGACGAAGTCATCTTGACGTCACCTGTTAGTTTGTGGACTGCCGTTTTGAAGCCTCAAGTTTGGCCAATAGGGCACCGCCATGTCGAGTTTACACAGTGCTGTGGGTACAAGTCGGCTCTAGCCTGATTGACAGGTTGCCATGGTAGCCACAATCATAGCTAATCCCGCCCTGAAACACACTCTGCTTTGTGGTCTATTTTAAAATAAACAGCACCATAATTTACTAAATGAACATCATTTTGTGTTGAAGAAGTTTGAAACTAGCGACTGAGACCATAAACTCATCAGGAAAGTGTTTACTGGGGTAATTATTCAGCTGAGAAGTAGAAACATTTTCCCATTATTTCTAATGGAGCCGGATTCCTTTTTGCAACCAGAAGAGTCGCCCCCTGCTGGATTTGACTTGGATAATAACAGTCCCGCCCTGAGCACATCCATAGGCCAACATTCACTCAAAAGTATAACGCCATGATCGACTGATGATGGACTACTCCTACCAGGTTGGCCATGTTAACTTCAAACTGTCCCAGAAAACCCTTAACACATTGACTTGAGAAAACCTGAGTTTTCGGGTAACGGTGTGGCGGTAGCTGGCGAAGTTACACGCTTACACCATGACAAAGGAAGTTGTTGTAACTTCACTGCACATGCTCAGTTCTGTGCCAAACGCTGCTTGCAGCTTTAATTTTTTCTGTTGTTTTTTATGACTATTTTGCAGGTTTTTAGTTTTTTAAAATGAACTACTTTATTAATCTAATATACAATTTACCCTAATGATTCATTTTGTTCTGATAACATTTTAAAAATATTAAGATACATTTTTTATTTGATTTTGTCACGAATGTGCAGTTTGCTTATGCATATTTAAAAACAGAAAGACAGGGAAGGACTTGTTGCAGATATTGATGGACATTTACCAATATCCTGAATGTGCGTTACGCCCCCATCCGTCATGTAGACTGTGCAGTTCAGCTGTCAGTGAGTGAACACTGCGGCCAGACCAGGCACAGCCTGAGACCGACAGAGGCCAATTTATATTGATTCAATTTGTAATATTTTCTTATTGAATTGTTGAAATTTTATTCACCACCACATGATTACACACACATGATGACAAAAGGTGCTTAAATTGGCAAAGATTTTAACATATTTTAAATGGCCCTATCCATGGTCTCATTGCCCATTATCTGAACTGTAGCAAGCTCGATTAGTAAGGTAGTAACTTTAGCAATAAAAATTTTGCCACCTCTGGGACCACTACAAGTATCTATAACATGGCCGCTTTGAGGGGGTCAACCACCCTCCCTGAAAAAATTCCAAGGGGAAACACTGTATTAGGTTGAAATTATAGGACATTGGACAAAATTGAAAACAATAAAACACTGTAGAAGTGAGGATAGTCACTTCTGGTAGAGGAGAAACATTAGATTAAACATACAATAACAAGAAACTAGAACTACAATGAAGTGCTGACAAAAGAATGCAAGAAAAGAGAAAATCTGCTAATTTAATTTCCACCACTGAAGAATGCGAAGCAAGTGGTGTAACTTTCAATCAAAAGTACATTTGACGATGGCTTAGAAGAAAGCAGCAACACTAGCAGCATTATGACCAGTGGTATATTGTACAGTCTTCTCAAAACATGTCTCAGAAGGTGTGTGCTGTGTCTGAACCACAACCATTTAGGACCCAAACAGCTTCAGCTGTCTTAAATATGCAGACAGCAAAAGAGACATTGGAATAAAAAAATGACAAAGTATTAAATGTGGAAACTCGTTACACTCTTTTCTTTTGGCCCCCCCCCCCCCCACACACACACACACACATACACACACACACACACACACACACATACACACACACACACACACACACACCAGGGAAAACATCCATAAAAAGGTCCTGACCTCGTAACCACTTCACTCCGATAGTTCTAAGCCTTATAAATAGTTTTATGTGGACTTAACATCATGTCAGTGGTAGTGCTGAACTCGGACACTGACCTCCTAAAACTGATCTGGTCCACAATCACTCCACTGCCACTCCTCACTCTTTTCGCAACAACCCTAATCATAAAACACAAAATCAGCCACAACAATTCACTGACTGGTAGAGATCATGTAGTCATTTCACTCAGATCAAAAGAGCAAAGCAGTGGAGAAGTCAACAACTGTTGTATCTCAACAGTAACCATTTTTTGTCAGATGTGTTGTTGTTATACAGCACTGCATAACAACTGATTCACATTTAAACATCATCACTGACAGGAATGCACACTGAATATATGCATATGTAGAACAAATACTTCAGACAAGTAAATGATGGCTTTCACAGCAGGTGAGGGGATTATTTTTAATATAATTATTATTCATGTTTTTTCTGCTTTCTGCATGTTTTTACGTTAGGTGGAGTGAACATGGTATGGCTGGAGCATTTTAAAGTGTGTAGCTCAACCCCTGTCAGAATATATACTAATAACAGCATCATCAGAAATGAAATTATCGGTAACAGAGGTCAGTAATAATTCTGTAATAATGTAATAACGCTAGGCAACGTTGGTTATAATATGAAGTAACATTAAGTAGCTGCATTTCATTACTACCTACTTAGTTGGATTGTTACAAATGCTTTGAAGTACCAAGTAGTCACATAGTGAGAAAAATGCGTCTTTATCCTATTCCTTTTACTATCTCATCGTAGCCCTCCTAATCGTAATGAGGTGCCTAGAAATTCCCACCCCTAGATGTGATGCATTGTGATATCGAATAAAAAGTATTGACTGGATAATCGTAATCAAATAGTGAGACCAGTGAAGATGCACACCCCTTCACTTCATACCAGTTGGTGCTGGTAATGCACCAATTAAGAAGAATCATGGAAAACAAAATGGAGGAAGTGAAAAGAAAATAGAGACGGCTGTGCTCAGGGGGTAGAGCAGTCATCCACTGGTTTTATCCCAGGCTCCCCCAGTCTGCATGTCAAAGTATCCTTGGGCAAGATAATGACTCCAAAGTTGTGAATGTGTATTATTGTGCATTTCTGTTTCTGTTGGCAGAGGCACCTTCAGTGGATAAACGTGTGAATGGGGTGAATATGATGTAGTGTAAAAGTGCTTCAAGTGGTCAGAAATACTGGAAAGCCTCTATACAAGTACAGACATTTACCACTGACATTGTGTGTGTCAAGACAAAGGTTTGTGTTCGTACAGAGACATCACATTAAATGTAAACACATTTCATTCAAGTAGGCATGTCAGTGTGTGTCAGGTGGCTTGTTGTAGGTTGGCAATAAACATAGCTTAAGTTTGTGTTGCACATTTGAATAAAAACTCACTGTGGCTTTGAGTATCTTTACTGTAGGCTGCAACATACACAAGCGGATCAGTATATTGTTATCAGCATACCGTCTGTTTAGACTCACGTTACAGCAAAGCACGACAGTGTTGCTGCAGAACCCACAGGGTTCCCATGGCTCCTTAAGAAGTCTAAAAAGAAAAACATAAATAAAAGAAATTCAAGGAAATTAAGGTCAAGCAAGCACAGCGGCCTACTGTAAAATGTCTAATTAGCATGTATTAGTTTGATTAAATTAGTATTAGACAATGCGAGACCCCGCCATTAATATAGGTTTTATGTTACGTTAGTCTGGCTGTGTGTCATACCTCATTATTGTCAGTTGGGGAAATGCAAATTTAGTTAAAAGTGGTTGTAGGAGGATTGATTCTGGAAGTGGTTCCGTTCACGTTCAGCACTGTAGGGGTGAAAGCTGCTGAATACCGTGAGTTCTAAAATGAGCCAGCAGCTACTTGTGGGGCTAATGCCTGCATTGTAAGCACGTAAAGTTCAGACTCCCTTGCAACTTCTTGACAGTTGCCTTTGAGCAGTTTTATGTAACTGTTAGAGACACAGTGAGCAGGCACCATTTACTTTTATCAAATGATGACATATTGTAGTGTGTTTGCCACTATGTTCCCTGATTTGGTAATATGCAAAATAATATTACTATTAGATTACTATTATAGGAAACGTCTCTTTATATCAAAGAAATTGACATTTTTTTGAGGTCTTGAATTATATTTGGTGAGGTCTTAGAAAAATCATTAAATTTGAGCACAAAAATGTTGCAAGAACCCTGTCCAGCATTACTCACTGAACAGTCTGCTAATAAGGAAATACATTTGGCACTCCTATATTTATGCAAATTAGCATTGTGACTCCTGTTTTATACAGCTCCATGTACTGTCATGTTACGGGTATTACAGACACCATTTCTTACATGTACTGCCATGTACATGTACAAGGTCTCAATGTCATTGGTAGGGTGACCAGACGTCCCGAAAAATCTGGGACAGTCCCAAATTTGTTTGTCCCGAAAATTAGACCTAACATGAGTTTGGATTGTAGCCTAATTAAACATTAAAAACTGATTGTTGTGTAGTTCTCTCGTTCCAGCAGGGGTTACAGGTTTATTGTGTCAACAGCGTTGTTACAGCCACAAAGTTAGTGGTTAGTGGAATTCACAGTCGCGAGGACAGGGAAAGTGATGCTTCAGGCAGCCACGGCACGGCGGAGAGATCTGACACGCGCGTTGCTCAAAGAAATGTGACACTGCACTGATTACAGTTTTTGCCACTTCCGGGATGGCTTAATTTTTTTGGCCCCAGAGGTTTCCACTTGAAAAAAACAGAAGCTATTTGGTAATGATTGTTAAAATTTTGGAATTATGATATGTATTTGCCTATTATTTGCCCAGGAAATGGGATGCATATTCATGCCATATGTCAAAACTGAAATAAAAAGCTTGAAGGCTAATAAAAGGGGTTTTGCAAGATTTGCAAGAACCTAGGCTTGCATAATGTTTTGATTAGCTGAAAAAATGATCTCTGCAATTATTTTTTTACAACTGCAGCAGCAATCAGTCCAGCAGTCCAACATGTTTTCAAATTTTTCCCTGTTCCTCCGGTGTCTTAATTTTAAACCTTGTAAATGGTGATCTGAGAGCTGGGGTGCATATGTTGGGGAAAGAGACTTTCAAACATGGGTCTAGAAAGGGCTAAGCTTCATTTTGCAAATATTTCAGTAATTCCTGAGGGGTAATTTCTTCATCACAATTCAGGTGTGCAAACTGGTCAGGGGTAAAAAAGGTGAGATGGGCAGATGAACACACAGAGACAGTGTCAGAGGGGTCTGTTTAAGCTTAAATGTTTGTATAGATAACTTGCAATTGAGTACTGCAACAAGAGAAAGATACCGACACGCAAGGATGTCACGTTGTGTTGAAAAGCGGTGGGGACATTAAAATTCATTCAAAATAGGGGTGTGACGATACACTGAACTCACAAGAGCCGATGATACACAATATTAGTATCATGAGAACAAGATGTGATGACATTTTAACAGTACTTTATAGAAATCATCAATGCTGAAATATTAGAGTTGGGGGGTCTGGGGGTCCTCCCCCCGAAAGTTTTGAGCATTAAACGCTTATTTCTTGCATCCTGGAGAAATTTCACTTGGCAGGTGGCAATTCAAAAAATTCTAATTCAAAAAATAAGAGAATGGAAAACTTGGCCATTTTGGGTCATTTTATAATTAGTAGCTTGTTTTTTTAGCTTCAGTTTAATAAATAATAATAATAATAATAATAATAATAATAATAATAATAATAATAATAATAATAGCACAATTTTTCAAAGCATTTTCATTTGTTATTTAATATTTCTTTTTGCAAGCTATTCAAAACATTTTTAACGAATGCTTTCAAAAAGTGTTGGGAACAAAATCAGCCATTTCAAAAGGTGGTGAGGACATGACCTCAATGGGCTCAGGAATGGGAAGCGAACTGGAGTGGGTCCAGAAGAGGGCTGACCATGGGCTGCAGCTGATCCAGAACCAGTCTTTCCAGGGTCTTCATGATGTGGGAGGTCAATGTCACAGGCCTGTAGTCCTCGGAGCCTCGGAGCAATCATTACCATATTTTATGCCTGATTTACAGCCTGTGATCAGGGATAAATCAGCGATCGATCAGCGGCCGCCAGTCATTGTGTGAACTACTCAACAACGCATGAAAGCCGCTCCCAGACTCATCATTGACGTATCGCCGACATCTGCAAGATATCTAGCATGCTAAATATCTGTCGGCCGAATCGACATCCACATCCAGCCAATGAGAGCTGGCAGAGCAGGCAGCTACTTTTTCACCGCAAAACACTCCCCTCCAGCTCTCTCTGTAGCTCAGACGATTCCTGCTACCTGCGTGTGCTAATCCTTTCCATCACAAGGGGGAAAGGGATTACGTTAGTAATCTTTACTCATTACCATTGACAGCAACGTTGCCCTGCACGATTGCTCTAAAAGTTGCTCTGTGTATCATCAGCTTAAGTCTGCACTGACCTGTGACTCTCGCATGAAAAAAACGGAATATGAGTGACACAATGTACAAACTACAATGTTCTTTTTTTTTTTTTTTTTTTTTACAATATCTCCTAGCTGTTAGTTTATTGGCCCGTTGCGTTGAACTTTGCCCACTACAGTGGAGCTTTTATCCCATGTCATGGCTTTGTTTGTGTGTCCAACCTGTTCCCAGTGTGCGAAGAGGAAGAGGAATCACAAGAGACTTGTTAACACATCAAGCTGTCTTCTTATTGTAGTTCTTATTCACTTCAGATGCTCTGTTGATCACAGATGGTGAGACCAGTGGGAAGGGGGCACATTTATTTATCTTTTCTCTTCTCACTCTCCTGGCTCTGCCATCTGTTGATTTGGCTGTCTGATATCCTGTGATAGGCTTGCATAACCTCTGTGTGTATTTGTGTGTGTATGTGTGTTTGTGAAAGAGACACTAGGTGTGTCATCAAGTGTGTTTATCAGGACTATTGATGCACAGTACGTCTAGTTGCTATTTACTATAGGCACCTCTGTGTGTGTGTTTGTGTGGACCAGTAGTCATGCCATCTGTTAACAGTGTGTGTTAACGAAGCTCCACGCTTGCTCTCTCCTCAGATAAAGAGGAACTCTTTCAGAATGTGCTGACGCAAGTAGCAGAGCAGTTTTCAAGGTAAGCAGCTGGCTGAATGCGCTCACACGGCAGCAGATCTTCTCTTAACTCACTGTTAACTCCCCATGCTCTAGCTACTGTTGTGGATATATTACATGTGCATGTTTTCTCAGTTTTGTATATTAATAATTGTAAATAATTTCTTCAGCTTACTCTGTTTAATCAGGTTGCTTGAGGTCTTTTTATTATTGTATTATAGTGTTCTGTTTCTCTCCCATCTGTGCCCATCTGACGGCAGGGCGTTCAAGATCAATGAGCTAAAGACCGAGGTCACAAACCGTCTTGCCATGTTGGAGAAGAGAGTAGAGCGTAAGTCAGTTCCCACCACCTCACTGTCGTATTTACCCTCCTCTGGATTTTTTTGAACATGAGCATACTAAAGCTGATGATACACGGGGCAACTTTTTGGGCAATGTTGCTGGGCAAGCTTGCTAGTGGCAAGTCTGACTATGTTTTAAATGGATAGCGGGGGTGTGTAGGTGGCAGAGTGGTGGGGGAAGGGGATTACAGTAGTAATCTTTACTCATTACCATTGATGACAACGTTGCCCTGCTCGGTTGCTCTAAAAGTTGCTCTGTGTATCAACAGCCTAAAGCTGATGATACACGGGGCAACTTTTTGAGCAATGTTGCTGGGCAATCTTGCTAGAGGCAAGTCCGACTGTGTTTTAAATGGATAGCGGCGGTGCGGGGCCGGTGGCGGAGTGGTGGGGGAAGGGGATTACGGTAGTAATCTTTACTCATTATTACTGACTACAGCGTTGCCCTGCACGATTGCTCTAAAAGTTGCTCTGTGTATCATCAGCCTAAGAGTTGTGTTGCCATGAGCTTTAGGTGTTTTTGATTCACCATTACTTTCAAATCCTAAAATGATGATGAATAAGTGCTTTATTTTAAAAGAGAAACTCGTCATGATTTATGGAAATGCGCACACACACACACACACTGATGGTACAACGTTCAGAAACAATTTTTGGTTCAGTATGTTGCCCAAGGACACTTTGACATTGTGGACTGGGGGAGCCAGGGATTGAACCACTGACCTTCTGATTAGAGGTCGACCCGGACAGAGAGAGAGAGAGAGAGAGAGAGAGAGAGAGAGAGATGTATGATCTATGTGGAGACCTGAATGCAAGAACTAGTACTGAACTTGACATTGTAGACCCACAACATATTAATCACGTTTGGCCCGACTTGAGTACATCTAACCAATCATCACTCACAGAAACAACGTTGAAAGTGTCACAAACAGTAGTGGGAGGGAGCTACTACACCTCTGTCGATCCTCAAGTCTGTACTTTCTTAATGATAGGATCAGAGGAGACCCTTAAGGGGAAATTTAACTGCACACACTCATTGAAAAACATGTACATCAAACAAAAAATGGAAAAATATTTGCCTGTTTAGCTGTCTATAAAAAGTCATTTGATTCAGTTTGGCACAATGGACAATGGAATATTATAGAATCCTCCATAGTGGTATAGGAGGAAAGGTATACGACACAATTAAATCCATGTAGAAGGAAAACAAGTGCAGCATTAACATTGGTTACAAACACTCATATTTTTTTTTCCCAGAGGAGAGGCGTTCGCCAAGGCTGTAATTTGAGTTCCACACTGTTTAACATCTACATAAACCAAGCCAGATATTTTGGTGGGCAGGGCCTCAAGTGAAAAAAGGGTACTTCTCATAAATATTTATTAATTTTTTTTAAACATAATGTTAAATATATTAACACAACTCTGACTTCCTTACCAATTTATTTTAATTCCCTTACACTCACACATTTTTTTGGTCTATTTTGCTTTTATGTCTTCTTTTACTCTAATGGAAAGAAAACTACCAAAATACACATTTAGTTGGAGCTTGTTTTAAGCAACTACCCTTCGTCGGTTTGCATCTTTAGATTTCTTCTAAATGAACTAAAACAATCTAATAGAATCTTGATTTAATTCATTAACTGAAGAACTTCTGTGGTTATTTTGTTTATCCTATTCACCTGCAAATGTCTGCAAATTAGCACATTTTAATTAGTTAAGGCCTAATTTACATATCATGACGGTGATTACATTATTAGACACAAAGTTTACTGTATTCACCTGTCACCTGTCGTGTCTCCATCACGTAGCCTGTATGGCCATGATAAATTGCCTCAGCTAAACTTTAGATTTTAAACTTATCACATTAGCTAATTTTTTTTTAAAAGCACCCCAGAGAAAGGGCCCGTTCTCTTGAGGAAGAAAAAAGGGCAGGCGCCCAGGTGATATCTATGTGTGCAAGTAGTCAAGTCTCTGTTTTATCAAGAAGACCATCATGTTCTTCTAGAAAAAACAAAATGCTACGAAAACAGACATCATTTTACTGTAGGTAACACCACCCTAGACCAAACAATGACCTACACCTACCTGGGCCTTCAAATCACAGCGTCAGGGAACTTCTGTACGGCAGTGAATGCCGGGGCGGATTGGCCAACTGTTATTTTAATAAATTAATTAATAGATTTTAATTAATTAATTATTTAATAGATTAATAAATCAGCGTTTCCGACACATAGCTTCAATTTAACCACTCAGGTACATAAACAGCTGCCCAAGTATATTTGGCGACCCATTTAAGCACTGTGCAGAGAAACACTGGGAGAGCTGCTATCTATTACGTTATAAGACTCAGATGGTGGATATTTTACAAGCACAGACCAGGTAAAGCAACAGTGAACATACGGGTGAAGATATAACTGGGTACAACGTTGGTTTCCATTTCGATAGGCTTCCTCATTCCGCACACCTGCGGCTGAAAACAGTATTGTGGGTGGAAATTGCGAAGGCTCTGTCATTTTGGACACTCTATAAAATAGCCCACAGCTGATGGAGAAAGTCAACGGGGCCAACAAATACAGGGAGAGAGAAAAAGAAAGAGGTACGACAAGCTGCTGTGTTTGCAGCAGAGGTGTATGTGCATGCTTGTGTGGGAATATTAGAACTGAAGGCAAAGAGAGCAGATTCAAGTAGGCTAGTGAGTAATCACTTAAATAAAGGTGGAGAATGAAGTAGAATTAAAGTGGTTAAATAAGAAATAACCTGAAATATACCGTCATTCTGTGAGAAATACTGAATATATTTAAAAAGTTTTTAGAGGACGGCGGTGCATGAGCTTAGGTTTTATCACTTGCACAAGTTTACAATGGTTATAATAATAATATGCCTAATATTTATAATAATAATAAAATTTGAAGCATTGGGTCCAGTTGGCCACGGCCGGACTGGTAGGCTGACAAACTCGATTAGGTTACTTAAATTGGGACATTCAGTCAAAATTAAGCAGCAGACAAACAGAGAGCACACAGACTCTACAACATATTTGGACAGCCATTGTTTTATTTGTATGTATTTATTTGTTATGAACATGCGTTCTAAAAAACTATTAAGCATTGTTTTCCAGTCACATAAATAAAATGTTACAAATCTGTTACATACGGTAGGCCTACTGCTTGTATTCCCTCACCATCGGTACACAAATGTAAAGGAATGTGTGTGAGTGAGGATGTGTGGTAATGTGGTCTGGTGTGGCAACAGTGCCTGGGCTGAATTTTTGTCCCAGTCTGCCCCTGGTGAATGCACTAAAAGGAAAAAGCTCATAGAGCTCTTGATGCAATTGAACAGAACCTCTATAATATAAGTATCCCAATTAAAATGTGTAAAGTAAACTATAACAGATAGATACTAACACCCCCAAACAAAGTAGTCACGATTTTTAAAAAATTCTCTTTATTGAGTTTTTTTTTTAATATCAAATACAGAAAGACAAAAACACAATAACAGACATCAGTGTACATCATTTCCATCGCCATGCTAAACCAGTCAATTATACATTTGCACCACAATAATCTATGAAAGTTTGCCACGTTGAATAAAATATTTCAGATTTCCCCCTCAACAAGTATTTAATTTTCTCCAGTTTCAAATGGACCGTATGTCTTTCATTAATGCTGAGTGAGCAGGGGGTCTCCAGATTTTTTAACTAATATCATAGGCCTATTCATACCAGCAGCAAGGTGTGTGTTTTTTACAAAGCATATAGCCCAGGCCTAATGTTTCTTGACGCTACCAGCTGAAATAAAAAAATAAAGCAAGTAAATCCCGACTTTTAAACAGCGTTTTTTCTGCACATGTAGCCTGTTTATAAGAGCACTATTCAGTAGTTAGAAAACGCTGCGTTAACACCGCTCTCTTGCGACAAGTCCGAGCATCAGTGACAGCAGCTGCCAGAGTTTCTATCTGTAAGTTGCTGTGCTGCTTTTGCAGATACTTCAATAAATCAGATGTAGAATTGTTTGTGGTTGAAAGCTTTTGCTGGTGGCTAACAGCAAACATGAACAACAAAGTCAGGTCAACAAGTCATAATTGTTGCAGTGGGTGTCTAGCAGGAACATGGGGGCATCAGGAAGCCTGTAACCACAGATCCAGACCCCATAGCTCCGGAGCCAGAAACATCTGCAGAAACGACACAGTACCCTAACTACTTCTTTTGTCTGATCATGATGTCAAAACTAAGAGTGTACAGTCATGCTAGCCACTCTTTAGCACAGCAGTGCTTTGTGCTGAATGCTAATGTTCTCATTTTAATTCTTCTGTGCTCAGAGACATAATGTTTACCATTGTCACTATCTTAGTTTTGTTTGTTAGCATACTAACATAATGCTAATTAAAAAGTACAGGTAATTGGTCTTAAACTTGGGGTAGTTGTGGCTCAGGAGGTAGAGTGGGTTGCCCACTATTCAGACGGTCTGTGGTGTGAACCCTGGCTCCCCCAGTTTGCATGTCGAAGTGTCCTTGGGCAAGATATTGAACTCGAAATTGTGAGTATATTTGAATGTTTACTTTTTGTTTCGGATGAGCAGTTGGTATCTTGCGTGCTAGCCTCTGCCATCAGTGTATGAATGTGAGTGAATGAGCGTAAAACACTGAGAGATCGGAAGAATAGTAGGGCTCTATACAGGTACCTTAAACCAAAGGGTGGGTGGCATTAGATGAAAAGTCAGGGATCTAGTTGACAGGAAACCACAGATATCTGTACGGGTTGTCTTGGCAATCCATCCAATATTTAGACATTATCATTTCTTGTCTTCATTCCCGTCTTGAAAAAGAGATTCAATAGATTGCCATGTCTTATCAACAGAACTATTTTGTTAATCTTAACTTAAGAAAGTATGTCTTTTTAAGTACTGTACAGTAGTGCTTACACTGATTAGTGTACGTTAGTATAGAGATAACTGCATGCCTTAAGTGCATGTTGTCTGAACTTGTGTTTCTCTACTGTTTATGAGGCTGTGATTAGATAAGTTGAAGCCACTCAAGTTACGTGGTCTCCTAACCCACCTCCAGAGTCTGCCAACCCTGTGCTGTTATTAGAATCTACTGAACATTAACCACATTTTAGAGAGAAGAGGAGGAGAGCATAAAGGAATATGCTGTCATCTTCACGCTTACACAATATTCACCCCAGAGTCATGCAGCAATATTCTTTCCTCTTCAGTTGAACCCTTTCCAGTTTCCTGATTACCAGTGTTTTATTAACTGTGAAGATGCATGTGTGTGTCTTCTGATGACATCTTGGCACTCGGTATAGATGTGTCAATTCTCTCAAGATGAAAGCCAACTGATCATTGATCATTAAAGGTGTCATGATAACCAGGACAGCTGCACTGTCCTGCCATCATGTTCTGTTTACAATGTAGGTCTCAGTGTTCTCAACAGGCCAGCTGTTACAGTAATTACCCACAGGAACATTTAATCAGTGATCTTTTTGCAATCATTACATTTTTCCTAGTAAGGCTGTAATTAAAGATAAAGATCTTTTGATCTAATACAATTTCCCATTCAGATACAATGAGGTGTTCAAAAGATGTAAAAAAGAGGGGTGGTTTCTTTGCAGCGATCAGAGAAGACAGCAGCTATTCCACTGCCTCTCTTATCAGATCTAGTGGTTCTGATGGACTTTGTTAGGAGGTGCAGTATCAATAAGCCATGTCTATGCATCCAGGTCTCAGTCAGTAGAGGGAAGTCCAGGTTATGGGTACTTTAACAAAAAATGACTTACGTTACTTATACAACCTGACAATTAGTAAAGTAAATTTTATTTTTCAAGGTGCATGGCCTTGAGAGATAGTCAAGATTTAGATTCCTGTCTGTTACAGGAAAATTACACGGTCTGGGTCTATGGTTTATAATTGCTATCCGTTTTCAAGTGTGGTAGAGCATTTTAACCATAGGGAGGAGACGTGATCCGTAAAAAATTTAAATGACAGAACAGGTATGGGCGGTTCAAGAAGAACAAGATGGAATGTATGGAATGCTGAATGAGCAGTATTTTGAGCCATGTCTGAAGTTGATGGACATGGCTGTACTTGGTGTCTCCATAGCAGGGACAGGGCAGCGGGCAGGAGATGGTGACTGACTAATAAAGTCTAAAGTCAGATAATTATGGTGTCTTGGACTTCTACATGGTCCAGTCCAAAGTTACAGGAAGCTGAATCTCCAAGGGATATCCACAAGTAAAAGTGCATCAATCTGCTGAGGATTATGATGTGACATAACACCACTTGTGTTTCCTGTGAAACTGTGTGTGTAAGTGTGTAGTATGTTGTGCAAGGAGCATAATTACTTAGTGGTGTTTCTGCTTGTTTGGGCTGTATGTAATGCGTGAGCGTGCATCCTTTTGTTGTTCTGTTATTATTATTATTATTATTATTATTATTATTATTATTTGTAGCACTTTATAATAACTTCACACTATACTATGAAGCAGTTAAGTTTTTAAGCATTTTTAATTCATTTATAAACCATTATTCTTATGTTCATTTATAAACATAGTTTATAGTTTATAGTTTAGAATACATGTTGTATTCTTTATTAATAAGCTCATCTATAATGTGCTTAATAATTGTATTTTCATAGTTTATATATGATTGGTTCACAATTTATAAATGAAGTATCATTTTAATGACAAACCATTTATATATGAGTTGTTAATGGTTCATAAGATCATTTGAAAAGTGTAAGAAAAACTGCCTGTTTTTTGATACTTTCCCAAGAAAGAATATAATCAATCTCAGCAGAACTCGTAAATCTACTAGTGACAAAGCCAAAAGGATGCTACTAAGACAACCCGGAAGACAGGTCGCCATGGTAACGATTTGTCAATCATAGATAATCCCACCCTAAAACAAACTCTGCTTTGTGGTCTATTTTAAAATAAATGGGACCATAATTTACTAAATGAACATCATTTTCTATTGAAGAAGACTTGAAACTAGCGACTGAGACCATATACTCATCAGGAAAGTGCTTACTGGGGTAATTATGCAGCTAAGAAGTAGGGTCATTTTCCCATTATTGCTAATGAAGCCGGGTTTCTTTTTGCAACCAGAAGAGTCGCCCCCTGCTGGATTTTCAATAGAATGCCGGTTTCAGGGACTTCCGCGTCCGCTTCATATTGTAGTCCGGAAGCTTCCCACTTGGACAGGACCAGGGGCATTTCCAGGCTCTTGAAACATTAGGGGCTTTTCCAGTGTTTTTATTTATCCAGGCGACAGGTGACAGTTCAAAATATAAAACTATGATGTAATATAATGCAGTGCAGCTCTCAGGCGGTCTGTGTTGCTGTCGGATATGTTTCTTCTGTAGATCAAGTTTTCTCATTTAATTTAATCCCTGCTGAGTCAAACCACATGTTGGTATGGCTGAAATAACCTCTTTAAATGTTCATGTGGCACCTTTTCACCTCACTGAGAAATTAATTTTCTCTTAATTTTCTCTTAATTTTCTTAATTTTTGCCTAATTTTATCAGGTATAAACCCCTGCACTTTAATAGCTCTTGTGCTTCAGCAGGTTTTCTGCTCATGTTAAAAACTTTCTGCACATTCAGAATCCCTCCCTCATATGTGTTTTCTGAACACAAATCCACACAAATGTTAACTTTAGCACCTCTTAAGCCCCTTTTCCACCAAAGCATTTTGAGAGCCAGTTCGAAGCTGGTGCCTACTCGCGAACCAGTTCTTTGTGTTTTGACAGCCAAAGAACCAGTTCTCGGCCAGGAAAACTGGTTCCAAAGCGGCACCAACTCTTTTCTGGACTAGAACCGTTCTTTTACCACGTACCAGTGACGTAATGACATCATTCGCTGGGCTCTCTAGTCAGTGGAAAAACAAACAGGTTCTGAGAAGGTTCGCAAGTTGAACCAACTTTGAACCAACTTTGAACCAGCACCAGTTCCGAACCAGTTCTTTTTTGGTGGAAAAGAGGTATTAGTGCAGCAAGTGCTTCAGAGGGAAGCATCCTGGAGCAGAGAGACTGTTCCAAACAGAGATGTCTCTGAGCTTGGGGGACAAAGACAGCAAAGAGTGTAACAGGTGTCTGTGTCGCAGTCAGCTGTGTCATGTCATTCTCTCGCAACCGTTTATGTAGCAAAGTAGCAAATACATTGACTAAACACTGACTGAAACATTTATATTTAAATATTTAGATTAAAATTTTGCTGGGGACTACTCATTAGTCACTGACAAGCCCTGAAGCTGTTAGCTCTCTCTCTCTCTCTCTCTCTCTCTCTCTCTCTCTCTCTCTCTCTCAGTGCAGGCATGCGGAGTAACGTTGGGGGTGTCGTGTCACATGAACTTCAAACAAAATGTAGTAATATTATTGAAAGTAGCCTCTGTTCTTCCAAGACCTGCGAGACCAGCTGCATCATGAGGATTATTGCAAATTAATACAGAAAATATTTTTGATGTTGTTGTTGAAACTGTTGTCCAAACAATCGGGGCTAAAGCCACTAAAAAATGACCTGGCAACGTCGATGCACAGGATCCAAGGTCATCTTGGTGTTGAGAAATGCAAAAGATGAGCGAGAGACACTGTTTTCTGGCCTCGAATAAATGAGGACATCAAGAAACTACACTGAACAAAATTATAAATGGAACCCTTTTTGTTTTGCCCCCATTCATCACGAGCTGAACTCAAAGATCTAAGACTTTTTCTATGTACACAAAAGGCCTATTTCTCTTTCTTCAAATATTGTTCACAAATCTGTCAAAATCTGTGTTAGTGAGCGCTTCTCCTTTGCCGAGATAATCCATCCACCTCACAGGTGTGGCATAGCAAGATGCTGATCAGACAGCATGGGTATTTCACAAGTGTGCCTTAGGATGGCCACAATAAAAGGCCTTAGGCTCGCCACAATAAAGCTAGCACGAGGAATAAAACTACAGAGTTTGTTCAAGAAAGGTAGCAGTTTATTTCATAAAAAACAATGAACAAAATACATATGTATTGTTTCCTTCAGCTTCTCAGTTTCCTTCCTTTTGCTTTAGTTTTTACAGTGGCCCTGAGGGTAACAGCAAGATCTCACATAATACAATGTGGTGTTTTGTAAAATGTGAAATGTCATGCTTTGTGTTTTGTGAAGCACATTTCAAAGCAAAAATATGTTCCACAAGCAAAAATGATTATTATTGTTACTGAAAAAAGTACATTAAAAATGAAGTGAATTCATATATATATTAGAAGATAAAATTTAAAAAAATTAAATTAAAATCCCCTGTTTTGATTTCAACTATAATTTCTAAATTCTAACTTGAGAACAACCCTGCAGACTTCAAACAGACAACATAAATTGTTCATGTCGTGAAGAAAGTGAAAGTAAAGTCTCGTGAAAAATTGTGGGAAAATGATCTCAGGTTTTCTTCCCTCTAATCCCGCTCTCTGACTGGCTGTACTGTAGTAGTAGTTTCAGATCTGACACACAGCCACTTCACACAAGCATGCCAATTGCCTGGATACCTGGTCGCTAAGGCAACTGAGTGGTGCCCACACAGATCTCCATCCTCTCATCACTTTGGTCGCTATGGGAGCTGGAGGAGACCTTTTCTGTTTCAGTAGAAAGAGGTGGATTTATGAACAAGAGAGAAGGAGCCATGAGGACAAGAGGCAGATAGAGGACTACATAAGTCAGATATGTGGAGTCCAAAGAGTTTTGATAGCTGCTACTGTCTGCTGAGGTGATCGGCACAGAAACAAACAGACGACAGACAGATGTAAATATTAATGCTAGTGGACTTCAGCTGCAGGCTAAGTGAGTGGGATTTGCTTATTTCACAGTGAGGCCAGCGCACAGCTGCAGGATCTGGATCTGTTTCCCTTTCTCATTACCCACCTCCTACACCACCAACCTGTCTCTCTACATCTCTCATTCTCCAGTCCCCTGCTGCTTTCTCTGATTCTCTCTACTTGTATTTAAAATAACTAAATGAGCATCATGATGCACTCAGTATGGTTTCAGCATAAAGTCACCATCATTTATCTGCTGGGGCACTGATAGGCTGAAACATCTAACCTACAAAACTAATGCTCCAGTCCATACTACTGTAGGTTTTGGGGCACCTTCCATTTTTAAGCCCACAAAGTGCAACACAGCAACAGATGACTGAGTGTTATTATCTGATGTCATTTCACTAGATAAGACGCAGCTCTGCTCTGATGAGCTACTGTAATCATTTTTGCATGTGATAGATTGAGACTGTGCTTGGGCCTCACAATCATCAAATGGGACTTTCATACACATATAGGACTGCCCAAAAGTACATTCCTTTCAGTAGGAGATTGTTTGCACATTTTCCCCTTAACAAAAAGAAAATTTTTGATGATCCAGCATTTAATCTTAAATGACACCTTACACTTACTCCCTCAGGCAAAAACAAACAGAATATGGCTTACTTGTATGTTGGGCTATAAAGAAGCTCTTCATCCAACGTTAGTAATCTCCATAAACTTTAACACTAAAACAATGACTGTAATTCATGTTTCATGAACTTGATCAGCTGCTGTGATTAATGCAACCATGTCTACTATTGGTTCATGGGAAGCCAGATAACCACATTTCTTTCTAAAACTTGTTTGATTTATCAGTGTAAAAAGTGAACAGTCTTTATTCACAAATGTGCTGGTGGGGCAGACGAGAGCGAGGGGCAGGCAGGGTTGAGGTGGTGTGGTCCAGTACAGGTTGGCTGTGACATCTTGTAACGGATGTGGAGAAGTTGGCAAAGACACAGGAAAAACACAGGAATTTCTCAGAGTGCAAGCGATCATCAAAAACAAGTTTCACAAGAACATTGGAGACAAAATGGCTGGAGGTACTCTCTCAAATGTGGTTAGGAATAATTGATTGGTAACCGGTGTGTTGCTCTGCCAGGTTTCCAGGGTGAAGTCACGCTCACCACACATATACACAAAGAAAAAACATGGAACAGACCCAGAGTCAGCACTGGCTGTGACAGTTAGCTATAGCAGCAGGAGAGTTGTGAGTATCGCTGTCTGGAGCTGGTCTGCTGGCTCTTTGATCTTCTTGTCATCTCAGCAGGTTAGCTTACTCCACCTTTAAGAACCTCACAAACCCCAAACTCAAAATCCAAGATGGCTGCTCCTGCAAAGAACTGTAGTGAAAGCTATAGTAACTTACTATTTGTTGCCCATCTGTTTTATTTGTGTCTCATTAGCTTTAGTCCTGTCCAACTGCTGTATATCTGTAGACATGTTCCAATTTAAATCTGTTAAATCTGTCAGTCACCTCGTCATTCCCAGCTCCAACCTCCAACTTCGCTGAAAAGTGTGGAGAAAGGGTCTGCTATGATTACAGTCCAAAAACTTAACACTGGTTTTGGGAAAACTGGATCATATTTATTTTATGGATTAAATATTTTCCAGTTTTCCCTCGGTTGTCCTCCTGGCTGCTCTGCCTCAACTTTTGGTGATTTACTAAATTTGTTAGTTACTAGTTACTCAAGCCGCAAACTACTGCTAACAGCAGCTGCTGCTAACTAGTTAGCTCTGTCAGTCGTGCAGCAAGAAATCCGATGTCCTATTAGCTGATTCTGCAAAGACCAGAAGCTTTGGATTAGTCAGAGCCAGGTGGTAACAGTGGCTAGCTGGCCACTGAGAGCGATGTATGTGTTCAGTGGTCCTTTGCTAAGCAGATCCGTTCTTGACATGATGAAGGGAGGCAAACTCAAAAGGTTTGACACACATTTACAGACTGAGCAGAAGAGAATGTTTTTTGTCATAGTTTGGGGGTCTTTAGACACACTGAAGACACATTTATGTTGAAAAGCCATGAAAAAGTGCATTTTGTATAAAATGAGATGTTTAACTTCCATAGGAGTGGTGTTTTAATAAATGGCTCTGTCTGTCTGTAGTGGAGGGGATGAAGGTGGTGGAGATTGAGAAATGTCGCAACGACATCAAGAAACTCCGTGAGGAGATGGCATCCAGAAACAACAGGTGACAGCAACAACAGAAGCACTTTTCTGCTCAATAACTGAAGCTCCGTTGATCATTTAAGTCACTAGCATAGCAAAAGTTTTAACTACAGGTTCAATATTGAATACTTAAAAAAACACAATGAAATAATCATGTGAAAATATAGTGTAAAATATATAGATGAACCAACAATTTGTAAAATAATTCAAGCAAGCATTTAAACTCAAGTCACTATTGTAAAATGACACTTCCTCATTCATATTCATAATAATTGGCATTTCTCACAATGAAATTTTAGCCCACCAAAGCCCCGCAGGATATTCGACCCCAGAGTCCTAAGGATGAATGTAGTGAGACATAGGGTGCTTCTCAAGTCTCTTATCTGTTGATTTGTTTTATGATTCATCGTCTAGTTAAAATCTGAATTCATTTTAGGTCTCGAACAACTAAAGCCCCACACACAACTTTATACATTTATTTATTTTATTTCTCCCATCAACTTTTTAACAATTAAAGTCAGAGAGAATCAAAGAGTCTGTCAGCAAGAAACACATTTTACATCATTTATCGTCATTTTTATTCAGTCACATGTGAGGCTGCGCATTCCTGTGTTTAGTCCAAATGGACGAAAATAAAACAGTAAACATGTAGCGTAAGATCAGCTGCCGCCGTCATTGGAAACAGACGTCGCTTTACGTGATGCTTCAGAGGAATCGTCTCTTGTCTCTACAAACATATTTCCATGTTCCTTCTCTCCTGGCTTGGTTTCCTTGCATCTCTCCATGAATTCTTGGTGGGCGGGACTAAGACGCAAGGAAAAGATGCAAGTGAAGTGAATGCAATTAAGAGACTTGAGAAGCACCCATAACTGGAGCGGAGAGGCGGAAGAGGTCATAGGGAGGCTAGGCAGGAATGGTTCTTCCCACTGAGACCACAGCATTCACCCACGTCCCCCCCCTCTAGCAGTGTTAGCTAGCTCCTGGCTTGAGTGATCATAGAGAAAGTCTGGATGTAATTTTAATCTTCATGGAGTTATGTGCCTTTCTCTGAGGAACATCTTTAGATTGAAAAGTGTGAAAAGCACCTCTGAATTAACACTACTTTTTCACTGCTAAAACTGATCTTTTCACTTTAATACTGACTGATTAACCAAGCTCACAACCCATTCTAGCTAGTTAGCTAGCTAGCTAGGTAGATAGCATGTGCAGGATAAGCTAATTCCATAAAATGAGATCTTAACTTCTGTGTCTAGGTTCTGTATTTAGCTACAGTAGCCTCTGGTTGGTTGATTCAGAATGACTGTTGGGACCACTAACAGGAGTGGTCATGTGATTGGCTGAAAGCTGAGACTGCAATGACTACACCACTGTCAGGAGAGGGCACATGAAATTAAAAGTAGCATTTAATAAAAGTGGCATTGGGGAAATTCTGTTATGAAATAGGCCATTTTGAAAAAAAAAAACAATTAACAAAAACCCCACTAATTCACTATAGTAATTATTTGAATTATTTTATAAAGTATTGGTTCTTTTATATATTGTACACAATTAATTCACATTATTCATTTGATGACATGTTTTATTTATTTCATAATTAACACTTGGGGTTTTGTTGTCTGAACGTTAACTGGTTCCAGCTTCTCAAAAGTGAGTGTTGGGTACTTTTCTCCTTTTTGTATCATTGTAAATGGAATACAGTGTCTTTGGCTTTCATACTGATGTCACCTTGGGCTCTGGGACCTTGCGATAAACATTCTGTAAAATTGTTTTGATGATTTGTAGACTAAAAGATGAATCATTTAATCAAAGAATGACAGATTATATAATGAAAATAATAATTTGTTACGGTAGGTATTAGGTTTTGCTAGCATTAGTATTAATGGTTATGTTAATAACTAGAAGTATTAGAAGCAATTAATAAAGTAAGGCTGGTGAAGATTCAATTATGTCATTTTTACATTGAGATTGAGTCAATTTTACCTCAATTTGACTCAATTTTGACTATTTATTATATATTATTACATTTGATATATGTACAGTTATTTCAGAAGTAGTATGCTCATATCATTATTGTTATTATTATTGCATTTTCTCTGTTGCCTCAAGCTGTTTTTATTTCTTATCAGTAACTTCCTGGAAGATAATAAGAAGCTGACTCCTCGCAGAGACGTGCCCTCCTACCCCAAGGTAAGGTTTTCCTAGAAAGTCTGTGCCACGCACTGTTCACTCCACTTTGTGTTAGCCTGGTTAGTCTGGTGATGTCACCTGTACTAAGAAATACCACACCTCCATTGTGGTTCCAGGAAGCAGACAGAACAAAAGTTTGTTCTCAAACATGTGGTTCCCCGTGTATGTCAAAAACTATACCAAATCTATTTGATAATGTGTTTGGATTACTGCAAACGCAGTGAAAATGTGACAGTTGGGGCAATTTTGTAGATGTTGTTCAGGTTTAGTCCACATCTATTTTCAGAAATCAGTTAATCAGTGCAGTGCATTAGGTCAATGTTAGATAATCATCTCATGTCTGCTCTGAAACACTCTCTGAGAAAACGCCAGTGAATCCATAAAAGGTTTGCACACAGCGACAAGTTGTAATTTAGAAACGTTGATAGCTATTGTATAGCTGTATAGTGTATATATATATACACTATATATGCTATACAGATAGTGTATAGCTGTATAGTATATATAATGTGTATATGTATATATATATATATATATATATATATATATATATATATATATATATATATATATATATATATATAGCCAGTGATATTTGATAACTGAAAAGAAATTTGAATAGTCTCTTTGCAGTGGGAAACAACAGTCCAGCAAGAATTTAGGAGTGAATTACAGTAGGTGTGTGTAGTGGTGCCCCTTAGCCAGGCAGACAGGGTTAACTGCAAGCTCTATTGTCTGCAGTACATGCTGTCACAACAGACCGTAGACGGCCTCAAAAAACCCACCTTCGACGTCTGGCTGTGGGAGGCCAATGAGGTAAGACTGACCAGCTCGCTGAACTGACTCACCCACAATTCCCCTCTCTCCTCTCCCTGTGCCCCGTCTGCCCTGCTGTCCTTTGTGTGTGTGTCTTTGTGTGTGTGTGTGTAGTACCATCTGTCTAAGGAGACGGTAGCAGCTCTAAGATTGCCTTCATTCGATGCTTGGCAGTGGGAACCCAATGAGGTGAGACTCATGCCCTCATTAATCTGCTGATTAAGTTTTCATCAAGGATAGGCTAATAGCCATTAATTATTACTGATTAATCAACTAATGATGAAGTTATTAATAGTCTAAAGGTGTTTGTGGGAAGTCGGAAATAATACAACTGTAACTGTGAACTGGCTGATTTTACCTAGCCCAAACTGTCAGAACAAAAAACTGTTAAACACAGGTGCACCTGATTTAAAATCATTCTCATATGATTTAGCATTGCCCTTCTAAAACTTTGTTGGAGAGTTTAATAAAAAGGTATTTTTATCCTGCACATTTTTTTAACCCGGCTTTCGCCCAATGTCAGCTGGGATAGGCTCCAGCCCCCTGCGACCCTGCATGCAGGATAAGCGGTTGACGATGGATGGTTGGATGGAGATTTTTCTTCCTTGTCAAAATAACAACTACATTCCCCAAAATGCAACTGCACCACTGACAGTTGGGTGGGAGAATCTGGTGTATTATGCTACTAGAGGCTAAGTGACCCTTGAACCCTGGCCCTCATCTCATCACCTCATCAGGAAAAACTACCAGCCCAACTTTACTGTGTCCTCTCCTATAGTACCGCAAACGTTACTGTGACAATTCCTGCTGTAACACAATCTGCAGCCTACAGCATGCTGGCATCCAACATTATATCCATTATTATTATAATGCATTATTATTATCTGCATACAGATCAGATTTTTATACCAGTGTTTGAGAATTCTGTGATGCAGAGGGGATTTAGCACTGCTAAAGGGAGGTCCATTAAGGTTGAGGTGTGAAAAAACGAAATACTAAGGCTGTTAACTGTTAGCAAGACAAAAAGTAAAAACCTTACTCTAACTCATCATATGTCCATCTTGTACTTGTATCACTGTATAGAGACCTAGAACAGACATGTTCCTTTGTTCTTCCAGATGCTGAGCTGTCTGGAACATATGTACCATGACCTGGGCTTGGTCAAAGACTTCAACATCAACCCCATCACGCTCAAGAGATGGCTGGTGAGACGTGGACCCAGTACCATCAGCAAATTCAAATAGTTTTTCTGAAACCTCTCCATGTTCTGCCTCTTTTCAGACCAGAACAATATCTCAGAAAACTTTAATGGCCAAAAGCTGAATATACATTTTCACTCTATTTGTTTGATTTGTTTTTGGGATTTATGTGGTAAGATACAAGCTTGTCTCACACCTCCTGTCTGTCTTTTTTTCTTGTTATGTAGCTTTGTATTCATGACAACTACAAGAATAACCCCTTCCACAACTTCCGCCACTGTTTCTGTGTCACCCAGATGATGTACAGCATGATCTGCCTCTGCAGCCTACAGGTAATCGGCTTCTTGGAAACTTGAGACTTAACTTAATAAGAACTTGACTTGACACTTGAGAGCAAAGTTTCAATTTCCAAGCATATTTATTTTTAGGCCTTTACATTGGTCCTAGTTATTTAAAAAGTACTGATAACAATGCAATTAAATTTTATTTATATAACGACAAAATAACAACAACTGTTATCTCTGAGCACTTTTCATAAAGAGCAGGTCTAGACCATACTTCCTTTAAGAGGCAGAAACTTCGAGCAGAACCATGGCTCAGGGTGGGCAGCAATCTGCCAGTTGGGGGTGAGAGAGAGAGAAAGAGAGAGAGAGGGATGGAGGGAGGCAGCCTACACAGTATACACACAGAGCTACAGACAGTAAAGGTGATGTTGCTATAGACTGAATAAATAACGTAAGTTAACTTTCACCTAAGTTCCCCTTAGCTTTCCCCTTAACTGCCGAATCGGAAGCTGCGAATCAGAAGCTAACTTTAGCGTCGTGATATAACATATAGTTAACTAATATAGCTAACGTTAGCCAAAGGCAGTCACTTTCATTTACCTTCTAACGGTATTGCAGGTTAAAAGGAATGTGAGGTGTTAGTGGCATTTATTTAGCCCTTAATCACAGTACTAACCTACCAAACATGTATTTACATATCCTGGCGTGGTGTGCCACTGCCGATCTCCGCCGACACGGAGAGCAGAAAAGAATTCTCATTGGTTCACCCCCGGCCCCCTGCTCCTCCCCCTCCCCTTCCCCTCAGTTTTTTTTTTCTTTCATGTGTGTGAATATTGTGTACAAGTGAAAATTTTAAGATACAAGTACAGATTTTTGTTTTACAAGTTCACACATCGTATTCTACAAGAGTACACATCAAGTTTACAAGCTCTTTCATTTTGCACCATATTTACCTTCATACTCCAGAGCCAGGAACACCTGCAGGAAGTGACAGGAGGAGAGAGGAGAGGGACGAGAAAGCACAAGACTAACACAGTACTAAACGGTCGAGATGTTGAAATGTCATGACATTTACAATTTTTCTCTTTGGTACATTTCTCAGATCATAACTGAAATTCTCAAACTACTTGTTCAACCTCCACATCATCTCGTCCCTTGTACACATCATAAAAGCAATTTCTCATTCTTTTGAACAAATTGCAAATGTTGGACACATTTATGTAAATGATTATGTACAAACTGCTGTTTCCTACATTATCAAGAGCTTATGTCATTTCATAAGTCACTACATGCTAAAAGGCAAAATGCTTGAACACCTTGTCAGAGTCTGTCAAGCATATTTTGTACACGTCAGTTAGATTTTTTATTTGTAAATGTGTCCTGAATTGATGAAGTTGTCTGTTGTGATGTGGATGAGAATCTGTGGCCTGACAGACAGGAATGTCAAGTGTGGTTTGTTGACTGTAAAACAGTCTTGTCTTTTTCTTTTCTGTATCACAATGACATGTTCTATCAACAAATTACAGTACAAACAGTAAAAGCTTAACTGTAAATCCTGTCCAGTCTCTTGCACTGTATAACTGTGTACTGTTGAAATTGATGTGTGGTGGTTACAAACAGCAGTGTGGTGCTGTTTGTACGATCTGATTCCAGAAATGGACTTACTGTTTCGCAAATGTTAAGGATGATTTGAAAAATGTACCAAAACGACTGCGAAAAACTGTATTATGGAATTACAGTTAAATAATGGCACTAATAATGTGAATAAAGCCCCTTTATCATCATCTGAAGCAGTTTATTAACAGTGTGCTTTAGGTGGACTTTTCCTTTAAAGACTTTTGGTTCCTCTTTATCGGTCTCCTGTGTTCAGCATAAAGTAAACTTTGAATTCATAAATTTTAAAAAAGCACATGTAGTTGTCATGGGTGGAGGGACAAGCTGTGCTGAGATAAAAAGACGACAGGATAGTGACGTGCTAACAAGGTCACACACACTCATAAAACTCAAACACACACACTGTATGTGGCAATTTGAGGGTGGAAGATGAGATCACACACACACATTAGAGCACATTTTATAAAATACTTAATTGTGTTTATGTAAATGTGTGTTTATATGTGTGTGTGTGTTATTTTTTAGGAGAAGTTCACTCAGGTCGACATTTTGATTCTCATGACAGCTGCTGTGTGTCATGATCTTGATCACCCCGGATTCAACAACACGTAAGGCGAACGAGCACACACACACTTGTGTCTGCCTCTTTCTCACCACTCGCCCTCCTCGGTTCTTCCTCCCTTTGCCCTCTCATCGTTCTCATTCTGTCCATCTCTATCTTTCAGGTACCAAATTAACGCCAGAACAGAGCTGGCGGTTCGCTACAACGACATCTCTCCTCTGGAGAACCACCACTGTGCTGTGGCCTTCCAGATCTTCTCTCAGCCCGACTGCAACATCTTCTCCAACTTTGACCCAGAGGCCTTTAAACAGATACGACAGGTAGGGCTGTGTGTGTCGCACTGTACCTTGTCTGTATTTATCAGTGTCAGATAGGGCTTTCCTGTTTTACAGGAGTTTTGTCTGATCTAAGGCACCAGTTTTACTGGATACTGTGTTGAAAAATTCTGAACAGAGAAGTTTGGACTTTTTCTGTTTCTGTAGACTTCTATCCAGGGGGGTGGTGGTCAGTATTTCTTGAATGACATGATCTTTGTCTTCTGTCTTCTCACCCGAAGGGGAGGAAAAGAGCTCGGGTGACAGGACCCCACTGACACACATGCACTCTGAGAACTGGCATTCCAGCTTACCTTTAATCAATTTTCTAAGTAGACATGTACACATTTACCAGCTTAACTTCATTATCTGTTCAAAGAGTCTAAATGTATGACAAAAATCATGCATTAGATATTTGGGTGCTTTCGAAACTATTAACACCTAAAAGGAATCAGATATGTGTGATTTGTGATCATTACTTAACTAAACTTTACTTGACAACTAATCTCTTATGTCTCACTGCCTCACACATGCCCTGCTGCTAAATATTTTTCAAACTCAAGATCTAAGGAAAAGGAACCAACACTACCGCAGTGTCTACACTGTTCATAGGAAAACGTGTCCTTTGTATGTGTATGTATGTGTGAATTAATGAGCTGTACTGTTTTTCAGGGAGCCATCACATTGATCCTGGCCACAGACATGGCAAGACACGGTGAGATCCTGGACTCCTTCAAGCAAAAAAGTCGACAATTTTGACTACACAGATGAGGAGCATGTCACCTGTGTAAGAACACTTTCATTCACAAACAAATTCAAATATAAAATAAAGCTGCAAGCAGCGTTGGGCGGGCCCTCACACATGCAGCGCGTTGGGGTGTGGCAGCCGCGTTGTAAATGCTGGAGCTCTGCCGGTGCTGCTGTGAATTTGCCACGCACTTTGGATGCTGACTGTTATCAAGCACGTAAGGTTTGAAGCAGATGTGAGCACGTACACTGAAGTTACAATAACTTTCTGTTTCATGGCTTATCATCAATATTGGATGCCACGCCACGGGTACGGCGTTCCATGGAAACTTACCGTTTATACCACTTTTAATCGCAATGGCTTTAGAGTTGACAGGGAAAATCTGAAGTCTTAGACTAATTTTCTAAGAGGTTGTTAAAGTACAGAGTGTGTAAATCATCCAAAAATTAACATAAAATTCAAAATGACCAACTTCCCGTTGTGTTAACGGCATCGCTCCAAGAGGCTTTTTTGTATTATCTGGACACGATACACGTGTCACAGAAATTTCGTACATGTAGGTAAAACGCGCCATGGAGGCTTCATTGAAGGTCACTTCCTGTAGCCAGTAGGTGGCGCTATGAGTATGGGTGAATGTTGGCTTGTACCTGTGTTTAAAGTGGAACACCCCTACGCCATTAACTTGAAACTCACAAGTTTTACATAGCTTCATCAATGTGTTAAGGGCTTTCTGGGACAGTTTTGAAGTTGATATGTCCAACCTGCTAGGAATAGTACGTTACAGCGTAAAAAGTGTCCTTTCTTGTTGCCAGCAGGTGGCTCTATGACTTTGAGTGCATATTGGCACATGGATGTGTTCAGAGCGGGACTCTTATACATAAAAGTATGGAACTTTGCCACCCCACCAAGGATACGCCCTAGAAGGAAAACTCACGCGCTTTACAACATGACATCATCAATGTGTTCAGAGTTTTCTGAGATAGTTTTGAAGTTGGCAAACCTGCAAGAAGTGGTTCTTACAACATAAACATAGTCACTTCCTGTTGCCAGCAGGTGGCGCTGTGACTACAGGTGAATTTTGGCTTGTAGATGGGTTCAGGGAGGGACTCTTATCAAACATGTAAAGTTTGGTACAGATGTGAGCATTTAGACTTAAGTTCAAATTCCTGTTTTATGGCGAATCACCAATTCTTGACGCCACACCACGGGCACACCATTCCACAAAAACTCACCGTTTGTACAACTTTTAAACGTCAAGGGGTTTAGAGTGCACAGCACAAACCTGAAATCGGTCGGACTAAATCCCTAAGAGGAGTTTGTTAAAGTATGGAGTGTGTAAAACGCCAAAAATGACCATTAAATCCAAAATGGCTAACTTCCTATTGGGTTTAGGCAATGGCACCAAGAGGCTTTTTTGTACGCCTGGACATGATACACGTACCACAGAAATTTCGTACACGCAAGTGAAACTTTGTCCAGGGCGCTGTAGGGGGTGCTAACGAGCCATTTTGCCACACCCATGTGCAAAACCCATAAAATACGAAAATTTTCACCACTCCTGAATTTTGTGCAAAGTTTGGTGAGTTTTCGAGCATGTTTAGGTCCCAAAATTGAAAAAAGAAAAAAAAATCGCTTCAGTTTCATTAGGGAATTGTGCTCAGGCACAAACCATGATATTACATTTGGTACTTAATAAGCAGATAACAGATGTCACACACATTGTATATTTACAGGAATAAAATCATTGTCAAAGTTTAGCTTTGCATGCAGATGTTAGCCATCATTAGAGTCAGATTAGCTTGTAGGAGGATGTGATTCAAAGTAAATGTAGCAGCAAAGTCATTCATTAAATCTCAGCATCCCATCTCATTGTACCACTGTATGCTGTGCTCTTTTGCATTCACTGGTCCTCTGTTCGTGGTGACCTTTGGCCTCGGACCCTGTGCTCTGTGCAGCTGAAGATGGTCCTTATCAAATGCTGTGACATCTCCAACGAGGTGCGTCCCATGGAGGTGGCTGAGCCCTGGGTCGACTGCCTGCTGGAGGAGTACTTCATGCAGGTGGGTCCACCAAAGTCCTGTTAGCAAAGACAAGACTATCTGATGTTTGATATACGATAAAAGATCACTGTGAAATGGGCATGACCCCCCTCTTGAAGCTGCATAATTCACCTATAGAACCATTCATTTCAGTGAATGGGCAAAGAGTCAGCAAAAGACCATTTCTCCCTCATGTTACTGAAAATCATGTTGATGGTAGTTTGCTGTTCTCTGTCTGTCCATGCTGCTCAGAGTGACAGGGAGAAGGCTGAGGGGCTTCCTGTGGCTCCGTTCATGGATAGAGAAAAGGTCACCAAGCCTACTGCTCAGATTGGCTTCATCAAGTTCGTCCTCATCCCCATGTTTGAGACTGTGATGAAGGTGAATATGCAGGACAGTGGTGATGATGACGGTCAAAGTAAGAATTCCAAAGTGGGGGGTGCCATTGTTTCTGGAAGTATAAAGTAGCATTTGAATAAATTCTTTTGTTGATATATTTAGTGTTAATCAGCTCAGCAGCATGTAAGTCTTGTGGACACTGTTATGACATGGTCTGGCAATCAGTGATCAATAATTTCACCTTTGTTACTCAGAAATCTGAATACTGCAATACCCATGAGCCTCAGCTGTCATCGCTATGGAGAAGGATCAGAGCTTGTGCAAAGTCAGAATGCTATTGCCAAATTGATGAAACATCCACCTAGAATCTCCTGGGGCCTCATGTATAAAAGACTGCGCAGCTTTCGTACTGAAAGATGGCGTACTCAGAATTTGAAAAGTATGTACGCACAGAAATATCCACATGTATAAAACCAGGCGTACGCCAGGTCCTGTGCACCTTTCCTGTATACATCCCAATCACCGTGAAAGTGAGCGCACATGCACGAACCACATACCACGCCTTGGCTCCTCCCATAAATTACTATGCAAATGACCAGAAATATGCCAGCATCACCTCCTAAGGTCCAAAGAACAAAGGCCAATCCTGCTGCGAAACAGAGAAAAAGAGAAACTACAGCGCGCCATATTGAGGTGCAGTGGAGGCGAGACAAAATATTTTATTTGAGGATTTGTACTCTTGAATCAGGAACAAGCACAAAACGACAGAGTGGCAGAGTGTCAACGTAACAGTCAGTGCAGTCGGCTCAGACTCACAATGGCTGAAATGAAGAAAACATAATCTGACATAAAATGAATGTCAAAAAAAAAAAGAGGAAGGTTTTTCTAATAAAGAAATTGAGGCGTTTGTGAGTGGAAGTTAGGAAAGTAGCCTACATATTGTTTGATGCAGCCTGTTCACAAACAGAAGAAGATTCAGAGAGTTTAATAGATTTATATTACTCTGAAGAAAGACTTCAGGTAGAAAGGAAATCGAAAAGGTAATTGATCACGGCTGTTGGCTCATCTCACTGCCAGAAACAGTGGTTATAGACTACATGTATTTATACTGGGTGTGTCATGGTTCCGTCTGGTTGGTCTGTCAATTCAGTTCAATTCAGATTAGCTTTATTGAAATGAATGTGTAACAACAATATTGCCAAAGCATCGTACAAACTACACCAGAACAATCAACCCCATACATTTCATTAAACAAGTAATAAAGTAATTCTGTCTAATGCTGGCCCCAGTTCAGCACACAGATCCAAGAGCACTACTCTAGGGACTCTAAATTGAAGTATTAGCCAGTCATCATCATGGGCCAGGAAATCTTCATGGACACTCTCTAACGCTTCCATTCACACGGTCCTCTGCAGAGCCATTGCGCAGCCATGCTGCATTTTGCACAAGTGTCACGCAGTATTAATATGTTTACAGCAATCATACAGAGTAGGCTTCACACCTCGCCAACATGATGGCTTCAGTCAGTGGTTTCCCTCACCCTGGGAGCTCATTTGAGATTGGAGGATTTTTTGTTTGGTCTGCAGAGCAGTGATTGTGTGAGAGCTGTCCTTCTTTATTTGCTGACATTTTTAATTGACACAGTCCGTATGTGCAGGTGGTGAAGATGAGCCGGCTGAGCTGAGGTGAGAATGCACATCTGTTTGTACGCCACTGCAGCGTTTCAATGCACTCTGTGCTCCTGACAGCACAGTCTGTTCACCGCGGTGATTTTACACACAAAAACTAAATATGCACAGATATCATTAAAAACTACTGAGCTCTCTTCTGCAATTCTTTAATGCAATGAGATGCTATCTCAGATATTTACGATGATGATAATTCCATCTGTTTGCCAAGTTAAAGTCTGAAAAGGACTCAGAAGCTACATGCACGTCTAATATCAGGGAAAGGTCCTGCGTCCTGCCACCTGACATTATCCTGGCTTTAGGCTGCAGGTCCACAGCTGACCTGAGTGTCCATGGCTATAGTCCGGCCCTCTCCTCTGCGCTCCGGGGAGGGTGAAGAAATATTTAGCGGACATTGATTTAAAATTTGAGTTGGCACTCGGCTTATTTATTTATGTATTTTTCTACAGTTGAAAGGTGCAGTATGGAATAGTTATGGCTCACTATCACGAGCACAGATATCACTGCTGGTTTGAATGTTAATGATAAAGTGATAACATGTGATATAAAGTGAAACTCAATATGTGACAGGCATTATTATCTCTTCCTCTCTCAGTTTTATTTTGATATTAAACCACAAATACATGATCAAACTTTTATTGAGTATGAGCAGACATAATTAAGTTTTTGATTGACTACGTCATTGACTACTTCATCTGCACAGTAACTGCAGTGGAAACACTATTTTGAAACATTTGTTGAGTTTTGGTACTTTAGAGTTTCCTCAAAGAGCAAGACAAAAGTTTGTGGATGTCTGCACATTCTCACGGCCGCTTAAGAGTTTGTGCCACGTTCATTTATATACATCCTATGATGAGTGTGTGAAAACCAGCGTACGTAATCTTTTTGTGCGTAGGCAGCGTTTATACACGAGGCCCCCGGTGAATTGGTGGTACACACAACACACTTTTAAGTTTGGTGACTAGATGTTTCTATCAGACTTATTGGAGCGTGTCAGTCAGATGAACCCCAAAATGTCATACATGTCAAAGGTAACTAGAGATATGGGTAATAGTTACTCTTCAGATTAAGCGAAAAACTAATACAGATGTCTGAGTTGTAAACAGTTCAACCAAAAGTGATTCCTCTTTTCAGATTTTATTTAAATACATTTTTGAGGCCCAAATATGTCACGTTATTTAACAGATACCACAAAAAACAGAAAGGTTTCAGAGAAAGTCAGAAAAATGAATACAAGCATGTGCAGCAAACTTTGTATTTTGTCTTTTGTTTCATTAATTATACTAGATTTATCTGGTGACCCTTTGGAGGGGCCCGACCACTAGGTTGGAAACCACTGGACTGAACCACCTAATTGTGTCTAAAGTTAATAAACTAGCTACTCCTCAACCAGCTACAAGAGTTAAATGCTGGTTAAACATTGATGCATCAGTAGTAACAAACTAACAATGTCAAGTATAATGATTCATCGGATGTTTTTCTGCAGAATGAGAAGATTTGTGTTTGCTAATACTTGTTACTGTATGTGTGTGTGTGTGTGTGTGTGAACTAGCTGTTCCCACAGATTGAGGAGGCGATGGTGCAGCCACTCAGAGAATCAAGAGATCGATATGAAGAACTCAAACAGATTGATGACGCCATGAATGAGGTTGGAGGCTTTCTTAGTGTGTGGATGCTTTTCATTTGTCATTGATGCAGATAACTAATAACAAGTGATGTTACCTTCAGGTGCAGAAAAAGAAAAGTGAGAACTTGACCATGGGAGGGAAGAAGAAGTAAAGTTTTAAAAGGTAGGAAAGAACAGACCGTCCTGAAGTTGTTGCTGTCAGTGTATGGCCAGGTTTCAGATCAGAGAGCTAACTTGGACAAACAGATTTTATAAGCAGTTTTCTTTATAAATCTGTCTGTTTCAGCACCGGTGAGGGTAGAACACGAGAGTGAAGCAGTGTGACATCAAATAAACTGGAGTTGTCAGACACGTTGGTCCGATACAGGCTTTCCATCACACTGTCCTCTCCCCTTCCTCTTCGACTGTTGAAGAGCAGAGGACCAGCAGGATTTGTTATCAGGAAAAATCAGGTAGATTTCCAGTCTGTCACAGAACAGTGATGGGAGTCTGAGAGCTCTGAGACAGCATTACAAAGTACTGATGGACTCAAGGACAACATGGACAATCCAAAGCTTTTTTCAGGAAATGTACATCACAGACTTCAGTGAACCATATTTAGAGAGGCATCTTGCATGTTTTTTTATTTGAAATGTGTTTTTTACAATTTGTACAGATATTTAGTGACCGTTGTTCTTTCCTACAAAAAATAAAAGGATCACTTTAATTGAAAAATCTGGTCTGGATTGTTAATGTCTCTGCTTATTATTGACGAACAAAAGTATGTAGTGGTACAAAAGTGCTGCAAAGTATGCTTTCAAAAAAATGACACTCAAGGGAATGTTTGGTTAGATTTCTGGGAAGAGATGAAAGAACAGCATTGTAAGTGGGACATAAGTGGTGTCATAGCTTCCTTGGCACTTTTTCAGATCATTCATCTTCAGAATCTGTCCAAGCGTGTTCTTGGGTTATAAGAACACAGGGATGTGGCCTTTGTTGAAAAGACCATAATGACAGGAGCACAAACAAAGTAGTGGTATCGATCACTGTGATGACGACCCCTCAGAGGTTAATTAGCTGAGTTTCCCTACCAGTGATCCAGAACTGAAGAGGTTCTTTGATAAGGAACAGAAAACGTCTTACAGTATGTTCTACCTACTCCAGCTGCCCTCGACTTTAACCTGCATTGTACAATATATTTGCAGATATTTGATTTTTTCTTTCAGCCAATCAAAACATTATGTAAGCTTTCAAAACTTTCTCTCTCACAAACCCTTTTTATCACATATTGCCACTATTCGCATTTATTTAAAATCTTTTCTAAATGTGCAACTCCTCCAGTTTTTAGTCTGCACACTGAGTGTACTGTACTCTATCACTTTCCCACATGCTGGATCAATTCTGTGCACAAGAAAGAAATATGTTGGAAATTGTGGTGTAATGCACAGGAAGTCAAAGTCACAATTACAGAGCAAAGAGAATGTGAGATGGACATATGGTGCACGTTCACAAACACCATGTTAAATTCAGCAATGATGGTGGAAACAGAAGGCACAGTTTTATGTTAGTTGCAAAGTTTATTTTTAAAAATCAAAGAAATCCATCAACACAGGCTATGTGACAAAACCCACACTCTCTCCTGCTTCATTAAAGGCACACATTCAACTCAGATTCCTCACTCAAAAAATGAAACAAAGAAAATAACTGCCCTTGTTAAAGTGCTGTTTAGGTAGATTATTGTATTAAAGCTTTTGCCGTCTCCTTCTTGGCCTTCTTGTTGCTATTTTCTGTCTGGGCTGTCCTCCTCTTCAGCTGCTGTTCCTCCACTCTCTGCTGCTTCTTCTGCAGGTACGCAGTCACATTGTCAAAGCTCACCTTGTAAAGATGCTCGAATCGGTTGTCGGTCCTTGCGGAGGCTGTGTATGAGAACAGCAGGAGGAAAAGGTTGGTGACAGGAATCCAGGCTAAACACTGTTAATCATCTTTGAGAAGTACCCACATGCACATGAACAATGGGAGAGGCACTCTTTTTTTCTCCACTGTCGCAGTATGGCTTTCAAACGGTGTTAGCAGCTAATAACAGACCACAGAGCAGCAAGCTCCGGTTGTGAGCAGTGGTCTGAGGTCCGTACACAGAGAACTTTGTGGGCACTAAGTTGACAGAGAGCAGTTAAGTGTGTCTGTGTGTCTGTCTATACTATACACAAACACACAGTCTTAATATAAATATTGGCGCTAACAGTGTGTCTCTGTGACTCTACTAACCATTAAACTGGTCACAGCATGGAGCCTGATGAAGACAGGCCAATGACTACTTTTATTTTCTGTGGACAGGAAGGATGGGCTTGCTCAGGTCACGGTAAAGAAGTTAATACAGCTGACATAGGCAATTCATCATGATCACGTCATCATCATCATCTCCTAATTAGCTAACCTGGTATTAGTTTTCAGTAAGATTACAGACTGGTTTGTCCACCTCAGTACCTCATTATCTTCATGTGAGTGGAGAAACCTGGCTGGATTGGGATCCACCCTGATCTGCACATAATACTCATTTACTCCTGCATCCTTTGCACTCTGCTCATTGCACTATTGTCTCAATCTGTCTATATTGTTTCTGTCTAGTTACCAGGCTGGTGAGGATCCTTCATAATATAGATCTTCAAATAAACCAAGACAAGATAGTTTGTCAGAGTAGCAACACTGCGATGGCTGTGGAAGGGCCATGTCAGACAACAGACCTAACTTTTTATCGTTTGCATTTTTCAGAATGAATGACAGAAATGTTATTGTCTGAACATACTGAACAGTGAATTGTGAGAGGAGTTCGACAGAGCAGTGGATGAGGACATAGGGTTTCCAACAGTGTCTGCCGGACCAAAGCAGCACCACCAATCTCTCCATCAGCATGCAGTGAACTACAGCGTCACTGGTTAAATCAAACTGGTTAAATCATTACAGATTACAAAGACGTCAGCTGCACAACATGTTCGGGGGAGGGGTCATGGGAGGTCATGTGACACTGCAGGTCATCTCTGTCTAGATGGAGCCAGTGGAACAAGTATAAAAGAGGGAGTATGCAGAAGATACACTGACAAGAGACCAAAAGGCCACATGAAGTGTGATGTGTGTGTGTGTGTGTGTGTGTGTGTGTGTGTGTGTGTGTGATGAAGACTCACGCTCAAGTGTCTCCCAGTGTGGCCTGAAGGCTTCTGTCACTCTGTTCAGTTCAGGGCTCTCAGCTTCACACTAGATCGAGCAGGAAAGCCCAGACAAGGCAGAGTCAGCACACACAGGAGAACGGTTCTAAAGAGATCACCTGAAATACTGAAAAAGGCCACACTGGCAAATGGCCAGGCACGACACCGGTCACTCAACCACTGCAGACATTGTAACTGTGTCTCCTTAATCTTTCGCTCACTCCTGCTCCTGATCATCTTTTATTTGGTGTAGTCCCTTCTCATGTCCCACTGCTTTGAAATTTAGGATAGTTGTCCAGTATGCCCAAAATGAAAGACTCCTAGCTTTGCTGGAGATTTAAGTGCCAGCAGATTCTCAAGTGTGGAATTCACTCACTCTTCATTAGACAGATGTACATTGAGCTGGTGTGTCAGTATTTGCTGCTTCTGTGCACCTCGTCTGTTGAGGAACACGTCCCCTTGTTCTGTTATTATAAATATTGTTTATCTTTGTTCAAGTTGAGAAATACACATTTCAAAATGTCAGTATTTCACACATCCCTTGATGATGAAGCAAGCAGACTAATAGTACCATTTGTTCCTTTATAATCAAATCGCAAATTGCAATATTGTCCATAGTATTCGCACTATGACTTTTTCAGCTCTAATACAGAACTGCAATTTTATTTATCGGCCAGATGTGCAGGAACAGGTGGTGGAGCTGTGTGCAAGGTCAGAGCTTCTCAGCAGACCAATCGGAGCTCCTGTTGCCGCTCTGCTCATATCCATCTGTTTTGTTTTCCATCTGCTTGTGTTTATGAAACAATCGGTATCTAAATGTAAATGTCCCACTGTACCTCCCAGGAGTCTTGTCTGTGTGTGTACACTTGGAGCAGTACATCACTGGAGTCCATCAGAACCCACAGCCGATCTTCTGGGTCAAAGGTCATGTCCAGGGGACAGTGGGGCAGGGAGAGCCTGCTGTGTGGAACGAGCTTCTCTTCGCCCTCCTGGTCCAGAACGAAAAACTGAACCGTGGACACTCTGAGGACACACAGGAAACATCAAACTCAGCTGTGTTACAGGACATTCAGGAGTCTGAATGTTCACACTTGAAAGAAGGGATGGCGTCACATGACTTTCTCTTTGCCTCTGACCTACTTTGGGTCAGACCACCTACATATACAGCACACAGCCCAGTGAGCTCTGCGGTGACCTTGTGCCCCTATACGTCCAAAAATACTTTTACGATGGTCAGCAAAAATAGCTTTAAGCCAGCTGCCTTGTCACTGTCGTGTCAAAGCTAAAAACAGCTTCCTGTTCACAGCACCTCCAGAAAAAATGTCTGCGCCTTAAATAGATTAGATTCTTTATTGTCCTTTTTTAGGAAATTTGTTTCCACAATCTATACGTACATTACCTCACATATACACAACATGAACATACACAACAACGCGGTGTACATTTTATACACAAATTGACATCCAAACTAAGACAAACCTTTTTTCTTAGCAAGAACTCTTGTTGAGTAGTGTTATGGCAGAGGGGATAAAACTCCTGCTATAGTGAGCCCGTTTCCAGGTCAGGGATCTACACCTACGTCCTGATGGTAGCAGGGTGAAGAATGTGTTGAGAGGATGGCTGAAGTCGTGTGCTGTTATGTGAGCTTTCCGTAAAATGGTTTTCGTTATTAAGGAGACCAACAGTGTTGTCAGAGTACTTGATATATGTGGTAACAGGTGAGGGGCTGGTGCTACTGGTGTTTAGAGTAAACAGAAATGGACTCAGGAAAAAAAAAACATTTTCAAAGACAACCACTTGGCAAATAAAATATTAAATAGCATAATGTTATCTATAGGGTTGGGTATCAAGAACCGCATTCCAAGTTGGAACTGTTACCAAATTTCCAAAACCCTGTGTTTGGAATCTGCGTCTCGGTTCCTCCTTTTGGTGCATGTTTCACTGGCGCTCCTGATGAACTGCAGTGAGTACTGTACAGTCCAGAAAAGCGCCTGTTATCCGCAGTATCCGCAGCAAACACTCCAAAGTTTGGCTTAGCTTCACTAAAAAAGAGAATGACACAGCAAAATGCAGCGGCTGCAGTAAGGAGGTTTGGTGCGAGGGAGGAAGCAGCTCCCACATGATGAAGCGTTTACTTACGCCAGGAATCCACTGACTTTTTGTGCTTCTACTACCTTCTTCACAGCTCTATGTGACCCCGTTTTGTCCCGTAAACTTCAGGCTACATCTCCCACAGGGAGCCTTTCAGAATCAGAGCGTTCTGCCTGATTTTGCTGACATGTTTAGATTTTGTTGATATGGTAATCTGTGTTTGCATTTTGTGCTTCTACTATGATTAAGTAGGCTACATAGTTAAATGTTTTTTAACTAATTAATCTTAATTGGCTGTTTTAACAGTGTTTTAATAAAACACAAGGTGTTTTATTTGATTAGATTCTCTATGGCGTTCTGTGTCTGACTTCTTGCCAGGTTTGATCTGTTCTGTGCTGCTTGATGCAGCTTCCGTCAAAAAAAGACCTGCTACCTTTGCTCTGCGGAGCATAGAGCCGCGTCTGGTGGACTCTCAATCATTATTGGCTGAGATTAGCTTTGGCAACTGAGGGGTGTAGCTGAAACGCGCTGTAGCCAGAGGATTTTAGCAGTTAAACACGGCGTCAATCTGAAGAAACGCACCGTGTTGAATTTATTTTGAAAAATATTTGTCTTAGAGACGAGTCCCCAGAGACGCCCCTCTAGTACAGACACTCCTTTCACTTTAGCCATAAAGTGGATGATGAGCAACAAGGAAGAGGGTAAAGGTTACAGAGCGCTGACAAGATTTGTGGTGATGGGGTTAGAATAGGGCTGGACAAAAAATAATTATCGCAATATAATTTTTTTCAATAACAATGTCACAAATTTTCAATAAATATTCAATAAATGTTTTAATTCACTTCTCATACATGAATTTAATTTTTGTATTAAGATTAAGATTTTATCACAATTGTTGTGAATGTTCTGCCTCAGTGTGAAGTGATCCACTGTTTGGCATCAAGTGTTGACAAAAAATCAGCCTTTAAACTCAAAAGAAATAACGATTTGAAACTTATCGTGATAATTATCAATATTGAAAGATATGAAACTTTTTATCGTGATAACATTTTTGGCCGTATCGTCCAGCCCTTAGAACCAAAATTCGATTAGAACTGGATTCCGTAAATAGAATTAAAAAATACCCAACTCTAGTTATCTGCTCACAAAACATCACTGAAAGCATTACGGACAATCAGTGGGAGATTTTTGGTAAAACCTTTAACACTCTTTTTAAAATTCTTTTGATTCATTCGTATTTCTGTAAACGCATCACAGCCCACTTAAAAAGAATTACTGGCTGTCAGTAACAATGAGCAGGAACCAACCTTTTCTCCCTCAGACCTTACACCTCAGCCAGTTTGCTCTGTTACAGAGGCCAGTCTGTGTTAATAAGTCAGGTGCAGTAACATTTCCATTTCCATCTTATTTAACTTTCCTCTTTTCACATGCACTTCATAGTGTCTTTATTGTAGACAGGCAACACACAGGAAGTCTGCTGAACACTGTCTCTATGATCTCAAATAGGAGTCCTGACTGTCCCCTCCACCTGCAGACTCAAAGAACTGATCACACAGAGTTACACCCACCTTTCACACTGCACAGCCACATAGCGAGCATCAGTAGAGCTGGTCATACGGCACACAGTTGGCTTCTGGGAAATAGAATATAGACAGACAGGGCGGTGGAGTCATCACAGGTTTCTTACTGCTCATTTTACAAATAAACAGTTTACAGATATTTCACTGCCTGTCCTTGTACTGGCTGTTATCAAGTAAGAGCGCTAATATTTAGTCCTACAGAAGGATCTGACAACAAGCCCTGCTTACAGTCTAAATGTCTCAGACCTTTACAGTTGCATTTAATCAAGGTTATTTTTACCAACAATGGAACAAATAACTTTGTATAATGAGAGAGGACAAACTATGTGTAAGCTATGTGCTTACACACCTACAGTAAGCACGGAGGGACAAAGTTTAACTTGGAAGTCAGTCTGTAATCTGTCTGTCCTATTATCAATAGAAATGATGGCCACAGACAGGCCACTGTGGTGGTGTAGCTGCATGTTAACATACATTACTGAAGTTATACAAAAATAGTAATGTAAATGCCATCCTGCAGTGATGAGAAGCACTGGTTTCCAAACTAATGTGAAAAGACCAAACCTCTGTGGGCTGAGGTCCAGAAGGAAAGTGACATTTTCACAAAAACAGAAAGAATACCTGTTCATCACCTGTACCTGTAATATTATATTATTCCTTATCCCATCTAATATTTTACTTAATTCATACATTTCCTTCTTACAAAAGACATGTCTCTAAAAGTATTATATTATTTATTTAAAATAAGATTTAGATATCGCTGCATGTTGGCACTTGATCCAGGGAGGTAATTAGGATATGGAATTATAAGATAGAGAAAGAATATTAACCATGACAAATCACATTCATCATTTTGTGGGAAATGTTATCCAATTTGAAAACAATGACCCTGAATGTGATTTTGTTTGGAGCCATGTCCCTTAATTTACAAGCCGCTGACAGGCTAACGCTGTGCACAGCTGATGCTCCCACAAGTAATCAGGGAAAGAAGCCCTGCATTCATCTCCCCTGGACTAGAGGAAGGGGGACCAGTTACTCTGATGACAACTGATGACTTTGACAACACAGTACAGAGGCGGCGTACTTTGAACTGCAATCCTTTCAAATTAAGGCTTAAATACTTGTTCAATAACATGTTTATACTTTTAAAATGTTTTAAATCTGTCTAGAAATTGAGGTTACAATATTATGTATTTCACTTTCAAATCGGTTAGTGTTGCATGATAGGTAGGTAGGTACATTTATTTGTCACAATGTAAGTTATTAGGGGTGTTCCAGTACATGTGTTCGTACCAGACCGATTCGGTACAGGACTGTCAGAACGGTGCACATGTGCACTGAATGCAGTATTTAACGTCATATATTAGCCTTGTTTTGTGTGTGGAACATATGTAAATTCTGAGTTTCCAAACAGACATTAAGTGGGGGACCAAATCTCTGCCTTGTGGCGCTACAGCTCTACACAAGCAGCCGCTTTAGTCTCTCGCTATCTAGTGACTTAAGCATCACGGTCGCTGCAGAGAAAGCAGAGCTTTAAGACTCTCCCTTATTGTTAAGCTCTTCTGTTTGGGAACACTTCAGTTTCCAGTGAAATACAACAACGGACAAGCTAATGTGTGTAAAGTTTTATTCCTTTCCAAGTATCAACAAGGATGTTCGTTTGCATTCAACTGCCAATTCCACACCTGTGCAGTGTGAACCACAGTTGCTCTCGCACATCAGTGGTAACATGTTGGCAGTAATACTGTAATATTACTTTTCCCAGTATAGAGTAGGCTAATGTAACGGATTACTATTCCTAAACAGTAATATTATTACAGTTACTAATCCAAGTAACGCTGCACTACTGAACGCACCATCCCTGACGTGACTGCACGACTACACGGCAGCTCGGCAGCACCGGACCTTCTGTTGTTAAAGTCATCTGTTAGCCAAAAAGCTAAAGGAAGAAGTGAGAAGAGGGAGAGAGGTATTTTCAACAGCTGTAAGCTATGTTATTGCCATTATTGTGTCACAGTCTAAGATGCAAAGAACATTGTCATCAGTTGTAAAGTTGTCGTCATGCAGCCTAGATACGCTTTGCTGTATGAACGGTTGCTTTTTAAGTCGTCCTTATGTTAAAGGTTTTAGCACGTTATTAATTCATTTCTTGTGACAGGGTTTATATAAGGCCTTTTCATTAGGCTTTGATCCGCGGGGTCCTGTGCTCCTTATCAAGAGACAGGCAAACAAGAGCTCCACGAGGTAACCATGGCAACGCCTTCTGTGTAACTGGCGCTGTCCCGTGAAACTGTCGTCGTCTCACGCACACCACCCGCCAGAGTTGAAATGTCAAAATTTTTCCTACAGTTTATCAACAGACAGAGACTGATCAGCTGTTTGAGTTTCCTGAATAATGTAACTGTTTCTTTAACAGTTAGGTCACCAGGTCTTAAACAGGCAGTGACCCTGTCTTTTATTCATTAAAAATAATCTATTAACTTCTACTGAACTAATTTGAAAGTTATTTAGTTATAGACTCAATTATTTCATGTTGCATATTTTGCTGTTGAAGTTTGGTAAAAAAGGAAAAATAATAATGCGATGTTGCAGTGGATTAGACACTTGTCTTTGATTCACACAGCAACACATCCACCAAATAAGTTACTGTCATGGGTCCTGCTTTACCATCTATATGTTACAATAGAGCCGCAACAGTTTGATGGGTATATCAGTATATTTTCCTGCTTTTTTGCCCTTTCCCAATCACATGCCTGTGAACTGACTGACGTCTGATTGTGAGGAGGTCCTATATGCAGTTGCAGAGTGTTGGATTCAAACCCAGAGTGCTGAGTTTGCTGATCAGTTTCATGGGGATTCATCCACAAACAGCATTCTGATGTAGGTGTTGTTTTTCTCAAGGTGTGTGAAGGCTGAGTGGAGGCCAGTGGAGATGGCATCCTCTGTGGATCTGTTGGTTCTGAAAGCAAACTGGTGAGGGTCCAGGCTGGCTGGGATGTTTTTCTTTATGTGCTGAAGAACCAGTTTCTTAAAGCACTTCATCAGAATGGGGGTGAGAGCCACAGGGCGGTGGTGGTTCAGACTAGACACTGCAGACTTTTTAGGTACAGGAACGATGGTGGCTGTCTTGAAGCAGGTGGGAACCTTCTCTGAGACAGTGAGATGGTAAAAATGTCAGTTATAACCATCAACTAGCTGATTGGCTCAGGTTTTTAGTACACAGTCAGGAATATTATCAGGCTCAGCAGCTTTACTCATATTCACTGTCAGCAGGACTCTCCTCACATCTGCTGTGGATACTGACAGTGGCCCTCTGGAGGTGGAGTAGACTTTACAGCTGACTCTTTGGTGAGGAGATCAAAGCAGCATAAAAGGTGTGAAGTTCATCTGGTAATGTGGCCTCACACATGATGGGGGAGCCCCTGCTTTTGTAGCCTGTGATGTTTCTGATGGCCTGCCACATATCTTTGGTGTTGTTGGTGTTGAGGTCTCTATGGAGTCTCTGCTAATGTCTCCGCTTTGCCTCTAAGCTTCTTTATCACCCGAATGAAAAGCAGCTTTTTTGGCGAGTTGGTGGCAAGTCCAACTAAGGGGCAGATGTGGCTCAGGAGGTAGAGTGGGTTGGCCATTAATCGGAAGGTCGGCAGTTCAATCCCCGGCTCCCCCCAGGCTGCATGTCGAGGTGTCCTTGGGCAAGACATTGAATATCTGTCTTCAGATTTGCCCCAATGTGAATGTGTGTGAAGTTAGTTTCCGTTTGAGCACTTAGGCTCAGTGTATGAATGTGGGTGAAAGGTCAATGCAGATGTAGTGTAAAGGTGCTTTGAGTGGTCTAGGCTGGGGATACCCGCTCACTCTCCCTCTCCCTTCTCTGAGGTTTCCTCTGGCTCTTGTGTTGTCGGGAGATGCCGTTACTAGTTACTGTTTCCAGATCCACTGCACTCAGTCCAGTCCCTGGACTTTCTTTTCCAATACTGATTACTGTATTTATGTCATAGTTGATCATAATTAGACATGTAGCAAAAATTAAGGGAGCTACTGGTGCTGCATCTACACACGCTGCCCGTGCCTTTGAATTTGTTTTGGTCAGAACCTACTGAAAATGAAAGCATGCTGTCCTAATAGAATACTCACATGCCCTGTGTATGCTGAGAGAATTAGTGCTCACTAAAGCATAGCTTTGAGCTAAAAAAAGCTAATTGCTAATTTCATAATACACAGTATACAGTTTAGGTCATAAAGTGTTGATGATGATGGCACTAGACAAAGACTCAGAGGATCACCAATGTCACCATTATTCATCCTGAGGGGGAACATCAATGCCTGTGTCAAATTTTATGGGAATCCTTCCAATAGCTGTCGAGACATTCATCATAAATGTCAACCTCACGATGGCGCTACAGGAAAGAAACTTTTCTATTTCTTTGATTTAACATACTGTGAAAATCAGACTTCCAGTCATCTGTAAATTTGAGGGAAACCACATTTTATCTGAACCATTAATGCAACAGTTGGCCACCAGGTGGCATTAAGGTGACGCTGACTAGAGCCAGAAAGCAGATCGGATCAATTGGAAAGGAAGTTCGGTTGTCTACATCGCCTTATAGTCTGTTCAAATTAAAAAGCCATCGGCAACAGGCACAAACTTGTAGCCTGGGGAACCTCTGCAGCACTTTATAATAATTGTATAATTATAATTATTATTAGCTGTTTGGACACATTTAACCGTCATCAAAAAACTGCAGCTTCTGTAATATGGCTATTTTGATTTATTGTGCAGCCCTACGATGTGCTCACCTTCTGTTTGTCAGCCTCAGAGCTCGGTGTCTCTTCAAGCTCGTTCAGGTCCCAGCTCTGCAGCTTATGGCCGGTCTCATACTCCCACAGCTTAATGGTCCCATCCTGACAAACACAAACATGCTTCACATTACAATAAAACTCAGCACATTGGTTGTGAATTGTTCCTGAAGGAAGCTCTGAGTCAGCTTTGATAGAGAATAAAACATGTGCCAAAGATGAACAACTTGCTAAAAGTTTACAGTTTCTGTATTGTCTCTGGTGGATTAGATTTTATGACAGAGTAGCACCTGCATGCGCTTTTATACCTGATTCTGACAACCTAGATGTTGCACTAGATGTGAAGCCACATCTCCACCCAAATCTTAATTTACTGTAGACTACAATGGAGAACATGCATCTCAGAATACTGGTAAGTGGCATGTGTGCATGTGTGTGTTAATGTAACTGTGGGAAACGCACACGTACCCCTGATCCAGACAGCAGCCAGTGTGGATGGCCTGATGGGACCAGCAGAGCACTGACAAACCTGAGAGAAAGCAGTCATGATGATAGGTATCCTGGGAAACCTCAATGAGCACATAGACTGTTCTTCACTTTAATTTGTGAACTGCAGTACTGTAGATAAACTTAGTATATACAGTGTTCCATGCACACATTTAGGGTGTTCACTTCCCCTTTTGTGATCAGTGACTCACTGTTTATGTCCCAGGCAGAAGGACTGGATGTTGTACGGAGAGTTGAGGTGGCTCACTCTGATCTTCTCATCACGGTCAGCTGTGATGATGTACTTGTTGTCAGGCTGACATGGTCTAAAGGACAGCAGAAGGGGGCATTCACTGTCACTCCACAAAAATAGTACACTAGAAGAGCCAATGGTGAGTCCAAGTTCATGAGAGGATCCATTTGAGGGAATGACATGTGGTAAATGTCCCCGGTCGGAGTTGACGCTGTGAATAAATCAAAGTGTGATCTGAAACTAGTGCTGCAATGATTATTTGCCGACTGTTAAATTAATCACTAACTATTTTTTGTTGGCATTTTTAAATACAAATTCTCTTATTCCAGCTTCTTGAATGTGAATATTTTCCAGTTTCTTCAGTTTCTTTCCTCTATAGTCCAAACAACTAATCAATGAATCAAGAAAATAATAGACAGGTGATTCAACAATGAAAATAATAATTAGTTGTAGCCCTATTTCAAACATACGGTTGTACTTGAAAATCTGAATTTGACGGTACTTAGCTCAAGCAGATAAAAATCTATTTCATAAAGCTTGAAGGTTCATTCTTGTGCTTGGAAATAGGTTGAAAAAAAAAAATAGAACTGCAAGCAGTTGTAAGCAGGGTCCAACCCGAATCAACCCGGGCACCCTGCCGTGGCTTCGAGGGCCCGTGGTGAATAAACGAGTTTTATATTAAAGGGACTTGTGGTTACGGAGATATAAAATGAATGTATGTGTATGTGAGGGTTATTTGATGTATATTCGATTAATAGTGCCACCTAGTGGATAATTGCAGCAAATTTTTGCATTACAATAGAGTTCCCAGCCCCACTCAGGCTTGGACCCCTAATTATCAAGATCCACTTATGGCACATCTACAGGAGACATAGTCTGATGGAACAGATGCACTTCTGTTTTAACCAGTCCAGCTCTCTCTGCTGTTCTCTATTTAACAAGATATGAAAACGCTCACGTTTCTATGCTCAAGACTAACGTCATATTAGATGTGTAACAATTGACCAAATTATTAGTTTTCATCTTGGGTTAATTAAAGTAGTTAACTTGCAGGCATGGTCATGGAATCACAACTGGAGCAAAATAGTAACGTGACACATGCTCTGATGTTTGCTGTACGACACACTATGAATTTCCGAAAGGACAAATAAATATCTATCATCTATCAACGTACACAGCTGACCCCATTACCGTTGGGGTAGGGTGCCGCCGCCGACGCCGCAACCGCCACCAAAGAATAGTACTTCTTAAACGACGCATCGATGAATCATTGAAATAATCTATAGAAGCCTTGAATACTAAAATCATCGTTAGCTGCAGCCCTAGCGGGCCGCCAAGGTATATTAACAGCTGCCAAAGTATATTTAGCTTATAGCTGGGGCTGGCTCAGTTGAGTCCTGTACCAACAGTCCTCCTCTCCACCTGTATGCATTCTTATCCCATTAATGCATGTTACTAACTCCACGTCTTCCCTCTCCTGTAGTCCTGTGCTTTCTCGTCTCAGAGTCTGAAAATCTTTCAACATTTAACATAATCGCACATATTGTTTTCAGTTCCCCAGACTACAGTCTGATAGTTTTGCCCAACATGTTGTGTTCCTTACTACAGCCAGCAACATAGACAGGTGGCCCATCTTCAGCTCGCCCTCCCTCTGCGGCTCCACCACTGAGAAGCAGTACACATCTCCTGATTTGTCAGCCACAAGCAGCTTGTCCTCCGCCTGGGTGAAGTGCAGGGAGGTGCACCTCCTCACTACCCACCTGTTTACACACACACACACACACACATCTGTCATTGCATACCTTGCATCAATATCTGTCCAATATATGACTTTAAGTTACCTGATGCTGATACACTGCCATGAAGGCTCACAGTGAAACAGGACCAGTCTCTTGTTGTCATCAGTCAGAGCCACCAGCTTTCCAGATGGAGACACGGTAAAGGCAAGGATTTTATCACTTCCTGTTTCCTCCGAGGTACTGCCATCACTGACAACCGAGGAGACAAGCTACAGCTGTTAAAATGTCAATTTGTATTCATATCACAAATATACTCTTAATATTTCCATGTTCTCATCTTATTTTAGAGCAGAAACCAGGGATTTCTCTGAACTTTTGTTTCTTTAAACTTTTCCATTTTTGTATAGGTCAGTCTGTCAGAAATCCCCCTCACCCCTTTTAACTCCTAACCTACCTAAAGACACATCATCTTCAGAAATAAACAAAACAGTATGGTGCTGATTATTTGAAGGCTTACAAACAAGGTATCCAAGACGTATAAGTATGAAACTTAGGTGATTTTCCTCAAATTTTTTTCTTTCCTTTTTGAATAAGTTGCAGGATAGACACTTCTTTACAGCTCCTGAAGAACTCATGTTGAGCCTGCTATTGGTTAAGAAACAGCACTTTCACTCAAATATTATTTCAGTTTTCCAAAACTTAAAATTAAAATGAAATTAGATAAGGAAGCCCACAGCAGCAAAATGTGTTGTGCAAAGTGAAGGGGTGAAGGTGTTTCCTTTTAAAGTCATTAAACTTCCCTGTCAGAAAGCCAGTGGGATATTGTGTCTTCTATTTTTTCTAGGTGTAACTGTGAATAATGTTTTAGATATGTACATGCTACAAAACTAAATGTAATAATTATGGACCATTCGTCAGAGGTTGCCTCATTTGCAAAACATACATTTATTTTTACCTGTTATCATCCTTCACATTCTTTGGCTTCTTCTCAGCAGTGCTGCAGTCAAACACAAATGGTTCTCTGCAATAAAGTACACAATGTTTTCAGTTTGGGGGAGTTCCTGCACGGTGCTGCGTGACTTTAAAATGACTTTCTATTTTTAACCATCCACCTAGCTTGGTATGAGCTCAGTTATTCATTTCTTTTAATGTCACTTCAATGACAAGAAAAGAAATCTGATGGTCTTTCCTTCATTCACCATAGGTGGAAATTAACCAACTAGGTTTACTGTTCTTAATGTGACTGCAATTCAATTTGAAATTCTACTTCCATTAAGTAGATCACAGCACTCGGTGTGGTAAGGTTGGGTAGTTTTCTGCCCAGCTGCAAAATTATTTGGTGACTGTTACCCTACAGGCCTTTTTGCTATCTTGGGTAAGTAACCTTTTCTACTCTGTTGTCCACCTTTAGATGGCCTGCATTAAAACATCACGGGGCGCAGTGTCAAAGACACGCTTTTGTAGTCCATCTTCTGAACATTGTAGTTTCATCACAGCCGGTCACGTCAGTAACATTCACCGTCGCGTAATTACGTCGCCTAGAAAAGAGCAGTCCTCTGCAGTCCTTATGGATTCTCCTTCACATCTTTCCTTGACCTCATGTTTTCCATCTAAGTCGAGGAAAATTGGTTAGGAAAGGAGATTTTTTTGACTATTTGACCGCAGAGATCACATTCTAGAGATCACAACAACGGACTCTCACATTTGAAATAAACTGAAACTACACTGCAACAAAGTTACACACTTTTCAAGAGCAAAGAGGACGGCTGAGAGTGAGCAGGGTTCAGATTATGTGGGAGCCAACGGGAGCTCAGCTCCCATAAGGATGGTCTGAGCTCCCATGTAAGCAGAAAAATCATGCATCAGTGGGGGTCACTAAGTCATTTACCAACTATTACTTTGAATTACAAATAATGTATTTCTGTTATTAGTTTTTTCCATTATAAAATAAAAAAATAAAAAGTAACAGTGATTCTTGTGTGTGTGAGTAGCTATTCCCTGTTAGCTAGCATTAATACTAACGTTATTACAAAAAAGATTTAGAGGAAGGTTTTCAAGTTTCAGGTTAACAGTCATTATTACACTATTACACCAACATTACATTTTTCCTCTCGTGCACCCCCTAGAGGCAGTTTGTGCACCACACTTTGGGAATTGCTGCCGTATTTTATTTAGACATCTTTCCTGAGCTCGTACTTTTGTTTAGACATTTAACATATCCAACATCATGGCTTCATGGGCCGTGTACTTTGTGGCCGACGGATTTTCGCTTTGAAACGTTTTCCGTTTTTTAAAACGAAAACGGTTTGTTTGTTTCCCGTTTTTCGTTTCCCTATTTACTAATGGTAATTGGGAAACCAACCGTTTTTCGTTTTTGTTTTTTTAGTTTGAAAACAAAAATCCGTTGGCCGCAAAGTACACGGCCCCTTCATCATGGCATCACTGCAGATCCATCTCACCCCGGACACAACCTGTTCCAGCTCCTCCCCTCTGGTACAGAGCACTGTACGCCAAAACCAACAGACTCAGGAACAGTTTCTTCCCACAAGCCATCACTCTGATGAACAGCTGACTGACTCACAGTTTCAGGAACAATTTCTATGCAATAACCCAGTACCTCTGCCACCGCTTTACTGGCTACCACTTACTATATATCCATCATTGTCTGTTTCAGAGCTGTTCATACTGTTATACTGTTTATTATACTGTACACCAAATCCACCTACCCTAAGTACATAATACCTGCACAAAACACTTACACTTATTTATTCCAGCATCCTTTGCACTATGCTTCATGGCACTGTGTACATGTGTACATGTGTGTATGTGTACCTGTACATCACATCCACCTCTGGCATGTACATAAGTTACTCCTGCATCCTTTGCACTCTGCTCACTACTCCACTTGTCAAATTGTCTGTATTGTTTTTGTTCCGTGTGTATTCGTGTTGTCTGATTTTATTTTATTATTGTGATATAGTATTTTTGTATGAGTAAGCACATCGTGAGCAATGTACAATCCTTAGTCAACTTCCTCGAACGTGTACACATAACGTTACCTGGCAATAAAGCTGATTCTGATTTGTAAAATTGTTTCTCTGGGTATCGGCAAAACTAACATTGTTTCACACTGTGTTCCGTGTCCGGTACTTTTGCAGGAGGAGGATAGCAGAAGTTAACGATACTCTTTCTACCTCTTAACTAAGACTGCACCAAACACGTGATGATAATGACAATGATGATGATGAAAAAACGAGAGAGCCACATAGAGTAAATGAGACACTTCGCGCGCGTCCCCACTCTGTCAAACCCTGTGGTGGATGGCCAAAGACCAGCTAGCTAACACTGCTAGCCCGCGGATACAACACGTATACAATTCATAAACTACAAGGGAAACGTTTCATCTGATTCAAACCTTGCCTGTTTGCTGTCAACTGCTACGAGTTTCTTGTCGCAGGTGAAAATACACCACTCTCCACTGAAGCCGACAGCAGCCATGACTGTTGTGTGTCTTTCATGCGACGATAACCCACGAGGAAAGGGAGCACGGTCTATCTGCATGCAGCCTCACGGACTCCACGACACGCCCACTTTGCAACACGACACGCCCACTTTCTTCTTCTTCTTTGAGGTTTGATGGCGGTTGGCATCCAAATTGTTGCATTACCGCCACCTACTGTATGAAATAGTTTACCCAGTGCAAACAATTAACAGTGACCACCCAAAGGATTCCCATTCCATTGTCAGTTTTATGACTCAGACTCAATTGTCTGAGTTGACGTAAACCCTTCCCTCAGCGTAATGTCTATTTCTTCTCCTGTTATGTCCACAATGTCTAAGAATCTGCTGGCAGGACCAAACACCATCTTAATCCTTTCTGACTTGCTCTTTATTTCAACAGCACAATTTACCACCATGGCAATAAATACCAGAAATCACTTCTTGTTCATGCAGACCATATTCTGATCCTCTACATACCTTTTTTGCTCCTGTTTCTTTTCCACCTGTTCCCCCTTTCTTTCCATTCTCTTGGTAGCTCCAGCATACGACGGACTCACTTCCACTCTGATATGACTCACTTTAATTCGTCTTGGACATTGTGCTGACATTGGACAATGTGCTTTTCCTGCACATTGTAGGCAATTACTTGCTTCTGCTCTTCTTCACACTCCTCTCTTTTACAGCTGCCCATCCCATACCTTCCACATCTTCTTACTCTTCTACATACTACAGGAACATGTTATATATTGCTGACAGGAGAAGCACCTAAGCGGAGCTCTTTCATACAGCTTCATACGGACTTCCTATTTGTGAACTCTGAGAAATATGTAAATGTAGATGCTCCGTACTTGTATTCAACCACTCAAAGCACTTTTACACTACATCTGCATTCACACACACATTGACTCACTGAGCCAAAGTGCTCAAACAGAAACTAACATTCACACACACATTCATACACTGGCGGAACAGCCACCAGGAGCAATTTGGGGTTCACTGTCTTGCCCAAGGACACTTCGACACGCAGCCTGGGGGAGCCAGGGATTGAACCGCCGACTTTCCAACTAACAGCCAACCCACTCTAACTCCTGAGCCACAGCCGCCCTGTACCCCAACTTTGAGAGCATTTGAATTACATCATACAACAATGTCAGCGCTCATGGAAGCACACGTTATAAATGGGAAACCATAAACTAAAAGGCAACGAAAGGTATATTTGCATGTATTTAAATTAAAACAATGCATAAAATCATATAGTAAAACCTGTTCTGCATGTAAAGTGATGTAGAAATATGTTAACTGGTGACAATAAACTTATAAAGTCATCTTCTCAGCACATAAGTTATTGTTAAAAATGCCAAAACATTTGAAAACATTAAGAAATATAACCTACAACACTGACTGACTCTTGAGAATTACCAGCTGATGTAGCTAGACAGGTACACAGTTAACTAGTAAGACAGCTATTTATGTTAGTTGTTCGCATTTAAAAGTCCTTTTTTTAAAGTAACACCAAAGGCACTGCTGAGGGTGTAAGCGTGTTTACACTTTGTCATGTTCAGCCATGTTTTTCATTCACTATCAGGGTCATGCACCACCATGCACCTTGCATATTGGTTTGTAAATATGATATTGACAAAGTACCTGTTAAGCTCTCTGCTTTTGAACCAGTAGGCCTTTTTGTCATGGGCCCTAATTTATAAACATAATTTCTCTCCGCACAGATATTACACCTGGTATCCTGTGTAGGTAAGGTCTGCTTCTCTTCATGTCCATTTACCATAACATCAAACTACAAATTGACTCCTCAACCATCACTCAAACCAAGTGGTGAGAAACTTGGGTGTCTTGATTGATGATCAACTGTCATTTTCAGACCATGTCGCTGCTGTCTCTAAGGCATGCTGCTTTGCTTTATACAACATCAGACAAATCAGGCCCTACCTCACTCAGTATGCCACCCAGCTTCTGGTACAGGCCATGGTTATCTCTCGCCTCGACTATTGCAATGCCCTCCTAGCAGGTCTTCCAGCTTGTGCTGTGAAACCCTTACAAATGGTTCAGAACGCAGCAGCGTGTCTGGTTTCTGATCAGCCCAAAAGGACTCTTGTCACTCCATTACTCAGTGACCTCCACTGGCTTCCCGTGGCCTCCAGAATCAAATTCAAGTCACTAATGCTTGCATACAGAGTGACCACCGGGTCTGCACTCATCTACCTAAACTCCATTATACAAACCTACGTTCCTTCTCGCCCTCTACGCTCCTCCTACGAATGGCGCCTGGCTCTGCCAGCCCTTCACACAAAGCGATCCCAGTCCCTGTTCTCATCGGTGACACCACGATGGTGGAACGAGCTACCACACGCCATCAGAGCAGGGGTGTCCCTCTCTAACTTCAAGAAGCTCTTGAAAACTCATCTCTTCCGAGAACACTTCCTCTTATAACACCTCTAACTAACCAACCTCTAACATGCATTTCCTGCGCTCTTCTTCTTCTATCCCTACAATTATCTTGTATTGACTGCACTTTTTGTTCTGATTGCACTTTCTGTTAACTCTTACTTCCTTCCCTAGGTATTTACCCATTGATGTGAAATGTACTATGAGCTCTTACTAGGATTTATTGCTGCTCTTACTAGTATGTATTGTCAGTTGTAGATCTGTATTTGATGCTCTGTTGATGCTTGTATGTTGTTCCTCAAATGTAAGTCGCTTTGGATAAAAGCGTCTGCCAAATGAGTAAATGTAAATGTAACAACAGAACTAGTCCTGCCTTGTTCCAACAAGATATGGTGTGTATTCCATATGAGACTCATATAGAAACAATATTAGCCTACATTTGTTTTGGCACTGTACATTTGCAGGATACATATTATATATTATATATATATACATATATATATGTGCAGAGATATATATATATATATTAATGATTATATATATCCAGCTTGTAGTTTATTCTGGCAGAATGTCCTTTCAGTAATGAAAAGCCACACGGCAACTTTTATTTTATAATAAATTTTATATTGTTTATAGCAAAAATTTCATATACACAAATGCAAAAAAACTATTTATAGTTTTTGAGAAATAAATTGAACTATGGTTTCTCTTCTAACAAAAAGGCTCTGAAGATACTTAATATCTGTTCTGGCTTGAAAGTCTTTCTGTGATGTTCTTTTTTTAATATTTATTTTTCTCTTATTTTGTTGTCTTGTTGTTGTAGTCCCACTAACTATATGTACCTCTGTTTATCTCATGTGTTGCATGTATCCTTTGCAATGTTGCCTTTATAAGAAGGTGGAAAAAAATCAAAACAAAACTGCTTGCAGAGGCACGGCGGAGAGCTGTAGACCTCGTCGCGCGCAAATTACGTCACTGACTATGCACCACACGCCCCCTCGAGAAAGTACAGAATGTACAGGTTGTACACAGCATAACAGAGAACCTAACGTTCCTCCTATATACATAGGTATAGGTATACATAGCTTTCTACACATTAATGTAAAATGAACGTTTTCAAATAGAATAAGCACAGCTGCGTTCATGACGCTTCATTTCAGTTTTATTCTGTCGCGCCGCCGCCAACACATAACATAAGAGTTATCTCATTGCACTTTTCATACATAGAAGGTCTAAGTCATACCGTACTCTTAGTAATATTGTTTACAGAGATCCAACAATGCCCATCACGAGTAAATCTCTCAAACGTACAAACAGTTGAACCATATGAGTGAGAGAGCGATGTGCAGATATTCACACTGCAGTCTTCACACATTCATTGTTACTGCAGATCTATGTTCAGCATCTAAAAGCCCGAATATTAACAAATATAAGCTCCACAGACTTTAACAAACACACAAATGCACAAAGGACAGTGCATGCAGGCTTTGGTCGAGAAGGGGCGGTGACTGTCAGCGACCAAGTGTTGTAAACGGTGCTGAACGCAGACTGAGTGAGTGTCCGTGCTGCTGGGAGCTGCTTCACTGATCCCCGAAACACAACAGGCTCATTTATTAAAGGTAACAGCCAGGATCCACGTTAATTTAACACTTACCCTGCAGGCTTCGTTTTGTCCACTGGGACAATGTTAGAATAAACCAGCTCTTGTTTTATTGCAGTTCTGTTTTCTTGCACGAGTAAACAGGTTGAAGATATTTGGACGTCGTTGTTATTATTGAATTGATTGATCGTGTATTTATTGATGCACACTGTAGTTACCGAAATATGGCGGCTTCCCTGCTGAGGATAGGACGACTGGGCTGTGTTAAGGTAATGTATACTTTATTTTCGTGCTATGTTGGAAATGGTTTGGACTGTGCTGTCAGTTGTTTTTGTCGTTTGAATGTGACCCAGAACAACGTTATTCAGTCTCAGCAATAAACTCAGCTTCATGCTAAGGTATTTAAATGACAACAAATGTAAATGTAAACGAGAATTGTTAACTTTCTGAATTGTGAAGCTTGAAACACAAACTTGAAGCTGTTCTTGCAGGATGTTGGTTAATGTTAGCAGAGTGCATGTCTCAGTAGAACAGGCTTAAACCAGACACAGGCCTGGCAGCTGAAGCTCCTACTGAACTGCTGAGGAATTTGACTTTCTGAGTACAGGTGGTGTTAACATGGAAGTTTCATGCTTCATCGTGATATGAAGCATGTATGACCATGGGCATGTTTGCGCAAGGTCACAGAGCCTCCACCAGTATCAGTCAGTGATTACACTGTACATGCACAACAATGTTACTGGACATGTTTACTTGGAAGAGTCTCTTTTGTGTTAGGACTGAATTTTAGTCAGTACAAACCATAGGCCTGCTGTGCAGTCAGACATCGTTTAAACCAACAGAACATTATTTTAAATCCTCCACAAGTTTCAAAATAATGATTTTTAAAAAACTGGTTGAATCTTGCCAAAAATGTTGTTAATTTATGCAAAGGAAAAATGTATTTCCAATTTCCTGGAATGGTGTAGCCAATAAAACATAGTTCTGATTTTTCACTCCGTATCAACATTATACTGTAGCGCTGAAGATTATGTGTACATTGATAATGTAAGATGGTGTGGAATAAGATATTTTCTCCAATCTTTAAACTGAGGGGAAACAAAGAGGCAAAACTAAATGTCATGGTCTGAATCCTCACCAGTACAGAAGGCACCAGGGACTTCACTGAAGACAGGAATCTGTTCTAGTGTAACCTAGTAGTTGATATTTGAATAAGCTCTAGACCTGAAGCTACAATATTTAAATGGGGGCATTTAAGAAGTGTAATGCTTTTTATGGGTCAAAAACCTGTGTTAGAACCTGTGAGTGTTAGAACCTGCTTTGATTAACCTCAGTGTTGACCCTATTGGACTCCCACCCCACCTAAAGACACATCATCTTCAGAAATAAACGTAACAGTATGGTGCTGATTATTGGCAAGCTTACAAACAAGGTGTCCACAATTTCACTACTTCTGGTCCAAAATGAAAAAGTATGCAAATTAGGTGATTTTTCTCAAAAAATCTCTGTTGCAGGATAGACACTTCTTTCTCCTGAAGAAGTCATGTTGAGCCTGCTGTTGGTTAAGAAACAGCACTTTTGTTTCACCTAAAATATTACTTCAGTTTTTCCATTTGTTTATCTTCCCATGGCTAAAAAACTGAAAATTAAAATGAAATTACATAAGGAAGCCCAAGTCAGCAAAAATGTGCCGTGCAAAGTGAAGGGGTGAAGATCTTTAATTCTTTAATTTGTCAGGGCTGATGATGCTTTAGTTCATCTGGACTGGACTTTACACTATGCTCAGTTGTTGCTGTGTATGTCTCCACTGATGTCAGCACATCGCCCAAACGTTTCACCAGTTAACTGGGGTGGTTGTCAGCTGGGCCAGAGGCCTGCAGGTCCTCTTGCATATTTTTACATTTCTTTCAATGAAACACTTGAGTCCAATAGAGTTCAATGCCACACAAGTACTGATAATCCAGTACAAGTACATGTGGCATAGGCAACAGAGGCAGTTGACATAGGTATCATGCTCTTGGCAGAAGTGTGCACAATTTGTATTTCAATAATCAATAGAAAATATTTCCATCATAATTGGGATGTCTTGGAAAAGTAAATTATGAAGAAGCAGGAAGTTCATTTGTACCTGAAACTGCTTCAGATCACCTTACACCCCCATACAGTCTCTGGCATACTGAACTGCAACATAACCTCACCTTTCTTCAAAGGTCAGGACAGGTCTAGGGCACAGTCCACCTCGAGCAGTAAAGAAGTGTTTATCATAAGCTCATTATTTTCAGGACAACTTCTGAGAAACTCTCATGAGGTAATTTACAGAGACTATTATTGATAAAACACATGATGGAATTTGAACAGAGATCAAGCACCTGGGGGCTTCATTTGCTTAGCAGCAGTTTAAGATAGCTTTGTGTCGTCTTGAACAAAATCAGAAAAGTCAGTGGGGCTGCCCCCAATTCATTTTTCATTTATTTTTATTTTTTGTAAAGCTTCGCTTGTAACAACAGCCAATATTCAAAGCTTTGGGGGTGGGCCTTAACATTCACACCACACCTATGATTGATTGATAGATGGATCAGAGCAGATCAAAAATGAATATTTATTGAAGGGTTAAAGGGATTTGATAATGAGCCGGGGAAGAGTGAGGTAGAGTGGAAGACTAGATGATGCAGAACCAGGTTGGTGGCTGGTGTGCAGAGCAGGGGCAACTGCTGCGAGTCCAGAGTGTGGGAGGCTGAGCAGGTCCAGAGCAGAATACAGGAATAGTTTAGCAGAGCAGGGGTCCAGGTAGAGCAGGCTGGATGAGCTATTTTTTGTAGTGGAATTCTAATATTAATAAAATATTAATGAGATAGTGGTAATAATTTCATTCATTCACTGTTGCGTCTGAATGAAAAACTTTCCAGCTCTGCAGGTCAGTGAACTTGAGCAAGCTGCATAAAGGACAAGCAACTGGCCCGTTATGAACATGGCCATTTTGAACAGGCTTAAGTTACTGCTCTTTAAGGGGGTGTGTGTCTGTGTGTGTGTGCACGTTACAGGCTGACAGCTGGAGGACTTTAAGTAAAGCACCTGCAGCTGTATCCCTCAGCACAAAATCTGGTGGTTCCAAGAAGTCGTCAAAAAAGAACAACTCAGGTAGGTTTCAGAGAGTGCTACTGTCCCAACATGTGGCTGAGCCTGTGCCAGCTCTTGAAGCTGCTCCGACTGTAAAACTGTACAAATGCCATTGATCTGGTCGGGGAAGAAAGCTGTCAGGCTTTAATGTAGGTAAAAATTGTAGTTGGAAGTTATTTAACACAACATTACTCTTTAACTTCACGGTTTATTGCTAATGTAACATTACTGTAAGTTTTTACAGTAATAAAAAAAGTTTGTTTTGGAAGAACTTACTTAACTTTGTAATGGCCATTGGTATAAATTTAAAAGTATTGCTCTAGTGCAACAATTTAGCGGGTAGCCTAATTATTTGCTCCCTACGGGCAATTAAAAGACATGATGTTGTCTACAGATGACACTGTAATGATGTCAGTGGTTTGTCTCCTGTCTACAGCACTGCTCCTTTGTGGACTGTGTCCCTGGGCAAGACACTTAACCCCTAGTTGCTCCAGAGGTGTGCGACCTCTGACATATATAACAAGTCACTTTAGATAAAAGCATCAGCTAAGTGACTTAATGTAATGTTGCAGACATAAAGCGGCTACAGTTAGCAGCAGCTGGCGTCTAAAGTACCTGCTATCAACATGTAAAGTCATGTGTTCATCAGGAAGTCGAAAACATTTCCCTTTCCTTCAAGACCGACTAAACAACATCCAGCTCTAGCTTGAGGGAAGTGTTGGATGGTGGGGCTGTGATGAGAGGGGTGTATTCAGTATGTGTTCAGTGGGCGGGGCTGTCCATGACGTCATGACGGGAGACAAATTTAAACAGTGCACACATTTACTGAATGACTGAGCAGGAGAAACAGAGAGCATGGTTTTTGTCATTTTTGAATAACCCACGTTATATACATGCATACCTCCATCCAAAGCCTCAAACAGTTGGATACTGTTAACTATGGACCTCTGAGGTTCATCACAAACTTTAGAGCCAGTTTAACTTTAGTGACAGTTTAATTCAAACAGAGATCTAAAAGAAGGTTGGTATCAAACATGCAATGCATAGGAGTTTGAAGGTGGATCTGGAACTTTGAATCTGTTAAGGAAACAAAGAATGGATCTTTTACATCTCTTTTTGAATTAAACTGTCAAAGTTAAACTGGCTCTAAAGTTTGGGATGAACCTCAGAGGTCTGGTACTTTCGTAAAGTACTAGCCCCACATGCAGGGTCAAGTTTGGGGGTAAAATAAAGACCCTGCAACTAAATTTAGACCCTGGTCCCTGCAGTGGAAATACAGTTAGTTCCTCCAGAGGTTCCTAGTCCTGGGGTATAGTTCCCATTGTGGAAATGCAGCTAATGTAAGTCTATGGGGAAAGTATTTTGGGACCAGCCCTCATCATATGACAGCCCCGGAAGTTGTAATTCCATTAAGGGGCCAATGGCCCAATCCCAATCTCCACGCTCACAGACTCACAGACTTTGAGGCGCGTTCCCGGGAAGTCCGTGAGGGCTTAAGGCTGTCCCACTGTCAAATCGTCAAGTGCGCGAGGGCTCTCTCACAGACATTTTGAGCCCTTTTTAGACCCTTTCCGTAAGTCCGCATTTCTGCAGACTTTGGCTGAGGGAATTGCCCACAGTTCATAGCGGTATGACGTGAAACACGGGGGTTACCAGGGGAAGCCCAGAAGCGAGACAAATATCACGGGAAATCCACGTTAGAAGAGAAGAAGAAAACAGTAAACAAACAAGCATCAACACCTACGCTGATGTCAGAATTGTTTTCTTAAACGTTTTCTTAACTTAAGATGCTGCATAGATCACATGAAGTCAGAGGAACGCAATCACCGTATTACACACTTAGTTTATTCAACTATTCATTTTAGTTTTTGCTTAATGATGCTGTTTGACCAACAATAGTGTTTTGATTATTGACAGTTATATATTTACATTTAGGCTACCTCTCCTGCAGGACTTAAAAATAAGCCAAAAACATAAAATACAAAAAGTGTGTAACATGTTTCAGTGTCGTCAAGGTAACATGATAAAGTGCTGTCTCGTTCCTGTTTACAGCATTTTGAGCCCTTGCAGCCTCTTAAACTCAATCACTTTCCAAGTGACGTCAGTAAAGTCTGTGAGGGTTCAGGGCTTAGGGTTTAGGGGGGGACATTGGGATTGGGCCAATATGTCAAATTGGCTTGCAAGTACTTCCTAAGGGCTTGTTAACTGCGTCTCACAAGCCCCTCAGCAGGCATTGGGGACAGTGGCCAATCAGAAGAAAGAGGGCTTTTAGAAAAATAGACAGGAGTCTAAAACCAGACTGAGCCAAACTCAGACATGAGCTTAGTTACTGCATAAAGGGCTAATGTAAGATAAATAAGGGGGATTTGAATTCTGCAAAGCTACACTAGTGGAATCTCAGAATAGAAATATAGAGCTAGAAATGATAATGGGTCCCCTTTAAGCATTTGCAGGATTTGGCATATATGGCATATTTGTGTGAATGTGTTTTGCTTGACTCATCAGAAAGATAAATGTAAAATTGGTGTACAGTATGCTTAGGTTTTTGAAGTGGATGACCTTGGTTAGACAGGAGTTAGCAAAGGTTCACTGTACACAGGTGATTCAGAGGAAAGTCCTTGATGCTGTACATTAGGTAGATCCATATATTATAAAGTAATGATTGTACCACATTCATCATTCCTTTCACAGGGTTATGAAGACTATTTCACTGACTAACTGCTGACAGCTGACCAGTGTGATTGTGTTTTAGGTCTTTTTGATTATATTAGATTCCATTTATCTCTATAGAAAACTGTTGGTCAAGGTAACAGTTGTTCTTTTCTCTTTGTTTTCTTGAAGCTTTTCTATAATACCTTTGCTTGTTTTCCTAACTCATAGGCTTGTAATGTTTTTCTGATTTTTCAGATGCCTGTTGGATTTCATATTTGACATTTTGTCATTCAATCATACACAAATGTTTTAAAATAATGTATTTTGTCTGCTTGCCTTCATCCTAGACAAAAACCAGGCTAAAACATACTTCGATATAGAGAAACTTGTCCAGCACAAGTCATATGAGTTGCCCAAGAAAGAAGTTTCTCCAGTGGCAGCAACCGCTGCAGCCGCAGAAGCAGCTGCAGCAGCTGCAGAGCTCAGACCCTCTGCTGCTGCACCTGAGGCAGTGGCAACCACCTCTGTGGTAGACACCACTCCCATTACTGAAGTTATCCCCAAACCTGTCTCAGCAGCTGAAGCTACAGCCATTTTTGAAGCACCTCCCGCTGTCGAAGCAGTCTCTGAATCTGCCCCTGCATCTGGTAGTTGAAGCTGGCGCTGAAGCAATACCAGTGGTTGAGGCTGTTGCAGAAGGGGTTGCCGAAGCTGTACCAGTGGTTGAAGCCACTGCTGAAACTTCAGCATGTATAGCTGAAGCCTCTGTCTCTGCAGCTGAAACGGCAGCCCCAGTTACTAAAGCTCCTGTAGAAGCTGCTCCTGAAGCCCCTGCTGCAGATGCTGCACCCGTTGTTGAAGCTGCTCCTGAAGCCCCTGCTGCAGATGCTGCACCCGTTGTAGAAGCTGCTCCTGAAGCCCCTGCTGCAGATGCTGCACCCGTTGTTGAAGCTGCTCCTGAAGCCCCTCCCGCGGATGCTGCACCCGTTGTAGAAGCTGCTCCTGAAGCCCCTGCTGCAGATGCTGCACCCGTTGTTGAAGCTGCTCCTGAAGCCCCTCCCGCGGATGCTGCACCCGTTGTAGAAGCTGCTCCTGAAGCCCCTGCTGCGGATGCTGCACCCGTTGTAGAAGCTGCTCCTGAAGCCCCTGCTGCGGATGCTGCACCGCTAGTAGAAGCTGCTCCTGAAGCCCCTCCTGCAGATGCTGCACCCGTTGTAGAAGCTGCTCCTGAAGCCCCTGCTGCAGATGCTGCACCCGTTGTAGAAGCTGCTCCTGAAGCCCCTGCTGCAGATGCTGCACCCGTTGTAGAAGCTGCTCCTGAAGCCCCTGCTGCAGATGCTGCACCGCTAGTAGAAGCTGCTCCTGAAGCCCCTGCTGCAGATGCTGCACCCGTTGTAGAAGCTGCTCCTGAAGCCCCTGCTGCGGATGCTGCACCGCTTGTAGAAGCTGCTCCTGAAGCCCCTGCTGCGGATGCTGCACCGCTTGTAGAAGCTGCTCTTGAAGCCCCTGCTGCAGATGCTGCACCGCTGTAGAAGCTGATCCTGAAGTTGTGCTTGCTGGAGTCCCTGTAGATGTGGCCCCAGAGCCTGTGGCTGATGTTTCTGCCCCTGTGGAGAGTGCAGAGGAGCTGGTGGACCCTGCTCCAGTCATAACTGAAGCTACAGGAGAGGAACTGCAGATGGAGGCCCCAGCTGAACCAGTTGAACTATCTGAGGGTATACTCTACAACCTCCCATTCCCCCACAATCCTTCTCTTTTTCTCTGTGGACCCTACAGTCTACCAGCAACCACTTAAATCTCTATTTATATGAATATACAGTAGCCATTTGTGATGAGTGTAAGGATAAACTGTAAAGATACCTGACATCACAAACACACTTTAACCCTCAATCTTTCCTTCTCCATACAAACCCCCGCCTCCCTTACACTTCTCACTCTTGGGAGTCGCATGGTAAAGTAATACGTAATCAGTCCATCATGTCTGATACAGTTGTTGGGTGTATATTGTTAATGGATACTGTGTAAATGTAAACTTTCCTTCTCCTTTCTTTCATTTTAAGCACATGGGGAGTTTACACCCTGGTTGCTGTGCGTGGAGTCAGAGCTGAACATTTTAAATAGTTTTTTTTTGGACTTCACTGTTAAATGTTTTGGTTGACTATGTTGTTGGCCTTGAAGCACTTCTGTAAACGTATAGCCTAGCATGAACTTTCACAGCAACTTTTTAACCTATCAACTGACCTGACCTTTCACACGTTCTTTCCTATCTTACCCCTGTAGCTGACTACTGTCTACCACTCCCAGGTGCTGTTTTGTGCATGTCCAAACGCATGATGCTGGTAAATGAATTAATAATTTTTACTTTGAAGAGAATTAATTGTTTTTTCCCTGTAACTCGCAGCTCAAATGGACCCCATTCAGAAGCTCTTCTTAGACTCCATACGCGAGTACTCCACAAAAAGCCAGTAAGTCTCACTGCTTCCACCAAGCGGGTTATTTCACCCCTGTTTGTTTGTTTGTTTGTTTAAAAGGGTATCTCTAAAACTACAGTGTCGTTACTCTGTCACTAGCTTAGCTGGATTTAGCCAATTTGGAAGTAAGAGAGGTTTAAACTATTGCGTGCTCAAATACAAGCACATCTTCAGCTGGACAGCAGCTAAAAATGTGCAGTGGCAGTTAAATAAGATTCACCATACACAGGTGATTCAGAGGAAGGTTCTTAATGCTGCAAGTAATTGGAAAACTGAAATGAAGGAAATTGTCTTACCTTCAAATTACCAGTTCTGCTGACTATAATATCAAAGCTGTTGAACCGTCTGTGGAAAGAACTTACAAATATTGTGGAAACAATACACAGTGTGTGTTTCAGTGCTTTTGATATATAACAAAATAAACTGTCTGGGTCTCGACTTTTATGACTTTTAATGAATTAAATTGCAGTCGGAATTGGCCTCAAAATACAGGTCATAAATGTCATTTATTTTTAGTAAAGGCTCAGTAATTTCCTTAAACCGCTGGCCACTGTAGTTTTAAAAAAACATTATTCAAACAGGAAGAAGTAGTGCATTTGTTGGGACTGTTAGCAGCAGATTTATATAATGTGTGCTCTAGTGAGTCTTTAGGGCAACACAAGTTGGCCACTCTCAAAAACACCTGAAACAGCTCTTCCAACAACTACACTAAAATAAATAAAGCATGATTCATGAGCATGTCTTCATGAGAATTACTGAATGAATCTGAAATTTGATGATTTGTGCTGATGATTCAACAGAGAATGCCATGGTGATAAAATGCACTGAACCTGAGAGAAAATGAAATGGTACTTTACTGATAACTGATCTTTGTCCTCCTCCTCTAGGGGTACTGGGGGGCTAGTCGATGCAGGTTCAGAGTACGAAAAGGCTTTGGCAGATGAAATAGCAAAGCTTCAGAGACTATATGGTGGTGGAGACCTTACATCTTTCCCAGAGTTCAAATTCACAGGTTAGTCAACACCTGACCTACGAAAATCCATTTGATTTGAATCTTGTGATGTTTTTCTAATAATCAAGTGTCAGCGACACTGTGAGGTCCTGTTGTCTGTTAGCTTTATCATAAATCTGAATATTCTGTCACCACAAAAAGAAGCAATAAGGAATTGAAAATGTAAAATACTACATAATCAAACATGCACTAAGTTAATAGCTCTGCTTTGTGTTTTTTAGAGCCCAAGCTGGATGAAGTCTCCCAGAAGTGAACATCAGCACTTCGCAATTGAACTTTTCTACTGTCACCCTTTTCCTTTAGATGTGTGCGGTGTAGTGGAACAGTCTGTTTTGATGTCAAAGTTGCATCAAACCCTTGCCTCTAGCTTTATATCTGAGAATAGAGCTGTTTCAGTGGGTTTCAGGCTAGATATTTTATGGGAACATAAGCTCAAGCATTTTAAATGTACATTTTTGGCAGACAAGGTGAACATGATCCATGGCTGAGCTGTAGAGGAAATGATAAATAAATTTCAGTCCATATTTGTTCCTATGTGTGCCTCTTTCTGCTGCTGTCAGTGAAAGTATGACATCAAGGTCACAAATGAATCATTTTATGCTGGCTATCACTCTGTTAGCAGTCAGCATTTTATTTTCACAAACCCCCACATCACACCTAAAATGTGTAATAATATAAAATGCTTTTTAAAAAGTATGTACAGTAGATGAGCTCTCTTTTTTTCACATTTGGTATATTGTGTCCTCATGCTGAAATTGTTTAAATTATTTTTCCCCCAGATAACACTTACAGAATTTCTCCTCGGAGATCAATAAAGTATTTCTGAGTTCTGAAATCTACACTCAGAACCCCATATTGAAGTGAAAATTTTAAAACTTTTGTTAATGAAAACTGATCCCATATGAACAGTATCACACAAAAGTGAGCACACCCCTCACATTTTTGTAAATATTTGATTATATCTTTTCATGTGACAACACTGAAGAAATGACACTTTGCTACAATGTAAAGTAGTGAGTGTACAGCTTGTAAATCAGTGAAAATCTGCTGTCCCCTCAAAATAACACATCACACAGCCATTAATTTCTAAACTGCTGGCAACAAAAGAGGAATACTGTAATATTACTTTTCTCAGTAACTAGTAGTATAACTAATTACTTTACTAAAACAATATTATTAAAGTTACTAATCCAAAAACAGCTGTGCAAAAGTTGAGATTTACTTGCTTTATTTCTTTATTTCAGCCAGTGGCTTTAAGAAATGTTAGGTCTAGGCTATATGCTTTGTAAAAAAAAACAAACACACACAGTCCTTGCTGCTGTTATGAATATGGTATTAGTTAAAAAGTCAGGAGAGACTGCTTTATTTGGGTATTAAGGGGGCTGGTAGTGAAAGCAGTGTTTTCCATAATTAGTCTATAATTTGGATAATTATCAACGCTGACTGCCACATCGATTTTCTATTTTTTCTTACTAGGCGTATTTAAAATCATATTTGATTGAGGAGCATATATTCATGCAGCTCTCTCTCTTTCTAAAAGTAACTAGTAATATATTACAATTTCTGAGTAACTTGCCCATCACTGAACAAAGGTGAGTACAAGCACTAAGTGAAAATGTCCAAATTGGGCCCAAGATCAATATTTTGTGGGGCCACCATTATTTTCCAGAACTGCCTTAAACACTCTTGGCATGGAGTTCACCAGGGCATCACAGGTTGCCACTGGAGTCCTCTACTCCTCACCACTCCTCCATGAAGACAACGCAGAGCTGGTGGATGAGACCTTGCGCTCCTGCACCTTCTGTTTGAGGACGCCCCACAGATGCTCAATAGGGTTTAGGTCTGGAGACATGCTCGGCCAGACCATCACCTTTACCCTCAGCTTCTTTAGCGAGGCAGTGGTAGTCTTGGAGGTGTGTTTGGGGTCGTTATCATGTTTGAATACTGCCCTGCGGCGCAGTCTCTGAAGGGAGGGGATCATGCTCTGCTTCAGTATGTCACAGTACATGTTGGCATTCATGGTTTCCTCAATGAACTGTAGCTCCCAGGGCCAGCAGCACTCATGCAGCCCCAGACCAGGACACTCCCACCACCATGCTGGACTGTAGGCAAGACACACTTGTCTTTATATCCCTCACCTGTTTGCCGCCACACATGCATGACACCATCTGAACCAAATAATTTGATCTTGGGCTGTGTTTGAAATCACCCACTACTCACTATATAATGAGCTCGCCATTTTGTAGTGCTGTCTGAATGTATAGTGATAATTATTATACCCTATATAGTCCATTCAATGTATCACAGAATGCATTTTGAAAAGTAGTATACAACCGATGGTCACTAACCAAGCCCTGTATACCATCATGCATTGCGCTCATAGAAAAAATCCGACGACAATGATGTAATTAACGGCGCTGAAAAAACAATGGGCGTAGTGTCCGAAAGTGTTGTCTTAATAATGCGAGTGAGCTCACTATATAGTGCTCTACATTCAACTTCCTACATAGGGGGTAGGGAGTAGTGAGGGGATTTTGGACACAGAGTCAGTCTTCTGTGGAAACAACCAAAGGTAACACTGTAGCTCAGTCTTGTGTTGCTACTCACTTTAAGTTTAACCCTTTCCACTATTCCACACATTACTTTTTCAGTATCTTAATACAGTAATGATAATAATTAGAAAGATGGCTGACTATGTTTTTTTCTCTTTAAGCTTTTCCATTTCCCATCTTGAGTTTCACATTTGATGTTTGCCTTTTCTTATTTCCATTCTTCCAAGTTTGGTTATTGTCTGGTTACTCCTAGTGTAGTGAAATAATAATCTTTTAATTTGATTTTTTTTTAAATTTTGTATTTGGACTACTCATTTGAATTATGACCAAAACTATCCTCTATATACGCGGAACTCCGCCATTATGTCTTATCCAGGTCATTCAGTCAGGTTAAGATCGTTATGAAGCTGAAGATAAGGAAGTAAAGTTAAACATCTAACAGGTACAAAGTGTACAACAATTCCCATCAAACTCTGTTTGCGTGAGTTTTTATATTTTATCTTTGACCTGACCTAGAAACCGATGGTTTTGGTTCATACCCGTATCTTTGTGGAACCGTTGAGTTTACGTCACAGTTTCCGACCGGACCATAATACTGGGAACAAGAAATGGCGACCTCCTTGCTGCGGTTAGGGCGACTGGGTTCCCTGAAGGTAATATAAAGTGAATTGCCCCCAAACGTTTTACATGTGTTTTATGTGGATACTGCAACATGATAGAGGTCGGTAACGGTTCACAGGTGATCCAAGACAGCGAAGGCGAAGTAGATCTAGCAGGAGGGCGTTCTGTTTGGCCTGACCCCGAGAAGGATACGAAAAGGACTAATCTCTAACCGTAATCGCACCGGGCTTTCTTCTCTACTCAAACGTTACATCTGTCTGTAACTGTTAAATTTCAACTTTATGCAGACCCGCACCTTCGGGGTGGAAGTCTGCACAGCACCTTAGGAAGGTGTGAAGACCGAGATCGCTGCTCCTCTGTGATGCGGCTAACTCTCTGTTCTTGAATGTGTATGCGGAGTTAGTACTTAGTAGTGGGCGATACTTTGATATGGTGATAATAATAATAATTAGAACTGTAAGCAGTCGTAAGCGAGGACGAAGCCCTCCGGCGCCAGCCGCGCCCCTCGCCCCATCTAGAGGCCGATTCACTACGAATTTCAGACAGCCCCTCGTGCATTCGTGCCAGATAAGGTTTGGTGTAGATCTGTCATTCTAAACCTAAGAGATGACATCACATCCTGTTTTCATTTGTTAGTTTATAATTCCAGTAGTTTTCGCAGATCAATATGGGGAGCACAAGCTTGTATGAGCTTCTTCCAGAGATGGTCCGTGCCTAGTTTGGCTCCGATCGGACTGGCGGTTTGGGAAGAGTTAACGTTAATTAAAATACGTTTTAAGTTTTCGCGATTTAGCGAAATGAAAATGTCAAGGCACAAAGGCGCGTCCTATACCATACGAATCGGCAGCATCCCCCCGAACACGTATATAGTTATGAGGCAAAATGTGCGTAGGTTGAAAATTCTATTGAAATGAATGGGATTTTCCCACGGTGTTTCAGCTTTGATTATAGCGCCACCTTTAACCCGAATTGCACCAAAATTCCCAGGTGTCATCAGGGGCACATTGGAAACAATTACCCCAAATTTGGTATGAATGGGACTTGTGTTTATGGAGACATAAAATGAATGTAAGTCAATGGATTTTTTGACAGCTTTAATCTGCAATAACAGCGCCACCTGTGGACATATTAGGGTCAACTTTGGTCCCTTGAGTCAGGGGGCCACCCTGAACAATCCTAGCTCAACTTTCATGTCAATGTGACTTGTAGTTATAGAGGAACCATAGAGGAACACATTTTTTTGTGTTAAACAGCGCCACTTAGGGCCTAGTTCCACCAAATTTTGCACAGCCCGTCAGGAGATTTTTGTGCCTGAGTTACTTGCAGGGATTTGAACCTAAAGCTATGAGTTTCGCGTCCCTTGCAGTTACCATGTAGGCTGCAGTATGATTTTTACTGATAATTAATAATTAAATAAAAAGAAGAATGATTCCAATAGGGTTCCTAGCTCTGCTGGTACTGGGAACCACTTGGGCTTGGACACCTAAAAAACTTTATTTATAGACAATGTGCTTCACAGAGAAACATACCACAGTGAATGATAAAATACCTGGAGTACCACTGATTTCTGATTCACGACCTGGAGCCAGGTCGTGAATCAGAAAAAGCTTTATTGCCAAGTAGTTTTTACACGTACAAGGAATTTGCTTTGGAGATAAGGTGCTACACAGAGACAAACATACAGTTGACATAAATAAATGTAGAAATATTAAACTAACCAGTAAGTAATGTCTGTTTTTGATCTGTTTATCTGTTTTTACCAATGAAATACTCCAGAAAATTATAGCAAATACTGTGACTGAAAAAAACCACACACATTTTTCAAAGTGTACGTTAAATCAATAATCTCATGCATATGCACCTCTTGTCTGTCATTCATTACTTGATTTGGGGTGCAAATCCTCTGTAGCTTTTTTGGGCTCAATCAGCAGGATTTGAACAATGCTGATGAGCTCATTAGCTGCCTTTCATAGATGATAAATAAAACTTAGCGTGGTTGGTCTTGGTGATTCTCAGATTAAATTATTTCAAAGTTCTGAAATATCCATACTGTACTCAATTCAGCCTGTTTTGTACAGACAGATATTTGTGTTCACAGTGTGTGTGTGTAGCTGAGTCTTATCCCAAGTTGTACAAACTGATGGGGAAACACATGAAGCCCTAAGATTCCAATATCACCAGACAAACCTGCCACCTAGAAATGGCCTTGGCTTCAGTTCAGCGGCCCTTGTAAAGCTCTTGTGTAGAATAATTTTAAGACACAACAGCTCTTAATAAATCCCTTTTTGGATTTTTTTTAATGTCTATTCTGCTGCATTTCCATGATGAATGCTGATTGCTGTTGTCTTACTGTATTGTTTGGAAGTCACACCAAACGGTGTCTGTGTTTTTCTGCAGTGTCTCCAGGTGGATAGCTGGAGCGTACTGAAGAGTCGCTCAGCCGCCTCTTTCTGCACTCAAGCTGAAGAGCCTGCAAAGCCAGCAAAAAAGACAAAGCCTGCAAGCAAGAGTAAGGCCCTTTCATTCTGATCACTTTATTAAGTTTGAAATGTAGAGTTTCAAGTTGTGCTGACTGGTTGCTATTGTGTATTAGAGGGTGACACAGGAGTGGATTTTTACTCCTGTCCCGTCCCAGAGGAATGCCCACCGTCCCATCTTGTTCTCTCTAAAAATAAGCTGAAATGAGCTTTTATTCATATTAGAAATGTATATAATATATAAAAACTGCCCTATGATTTCTGTCCTGCCCGCTTCCGTGGACTTTTCCCCTATCCTGTCCCTTTGTTTTGATTCCAAAGTTTAACGTGTAACACTTTTCTCACAGTGCAGGAAACGTGGTCTAAAGTCTGCTTTCTCTTACAGTCATCCATTCCATCCAGAATCATTCACTGTTAAAATTACATTTTTAGCACTGCTGTGTTGCTGAATTGTAAATATAAATACTATGACATTAACAAGGTAAACGGTAAGTTAAGAGTGAATATTGTGTTGAGGAACTTATATTTTCCTAGAAAGCATAAATGGTGCAAGATACATCTGTAGGGCATTTATTACCATTAGGAAGTCATACCACTTTACTTTAAATGTGTGTTAGTCTGTAACCACTCTTGTCCCATTTACCATTTTCCTTAACAGCAGATGTTCAGGATGAGAGAGCAACCTTGCTAGCCTACAAGACCACAGTTGCCTTCCCAGTTAGACTTTCAGAGCCTGGAGTTTTCCCAATACAGTCTGCAGGTGTAACTGATGCAGTGGCCAGCCCCACTGCCACTGCAGAAGCAGTTGTAGCTGCAGAAGCTACAGCATTTGTTATTGCTGCCAGTGGACCAGCTGCTGCTGCGCCAGAGGCAGCAGAGGCTTCAGCTCCTGATCCAGATGTTGCTCAGGTTCTTGCTGACACAGCTCCACCTGTAGTTGACGCAGCTCCCCCAGCTGCTGAGCCCCTGGTTGAAGCAAGCAGCAAAACCTCAGCACCAGACAACACTACAGTTGAAGCATCTGTCATCGACAATGCAGTCCCAGACGCAGCCTCCTCTGAGCCTGGGGATCCAGCACCTGACGGATCATCCTCATCGTCGTCCAGCGACTCCAGTTCTGACTCAGACTCTGAGGACGAGAACGAGAAGTCAGAATCCCGTGTGAAGGAAGAGGCAGAAGTCCAGGAGGTCACATTAGAAGTGAAGGAAGACACTAATGAAGCGAAGAAGGAAGCTACTCACACACCTGCTGATGAGGCCGTACAGGAGGCTGCAGCAACAGCTCAAGCTACCGCGGAGCCATCCAGTGTTAGCTCTGAGGAGTTAGTAGACTCTGCTCCTGATATCTGCACTGCCACCGAAGACACACCAGAGGGCACTGTGACCAGCACAGAAGTTTCAGCTGAACATGAAATACAAGATGTCGTACCTCCTATCCCTGATGCCCCAGTCGGAACGCCACCTGAAATTGTGACCATGCGTGAAATTCCTGTAGAAACCTCCGAGCCTGCCTCTGCTGCTACCCCCTCAGAAGCAGCAGTTGAACCTGCCTCTGCTGAAGCTGCCTCTGTAGAATCCTCCATAAAAGGTGCTGAAGAGCCTGCTTGTGCTGAAGTTGTCACTGTAGAAGCTGCTGAAGCCCCCGCAGAAGCTGCTGAAGCCCCCGCAGAAGCTGCTGAAGCCCCCGCAGAAGCTGCTGAAGCCCCTGCAGAAGTTGCTGAAGCCCCTGCAGAAGCGGTTGAAGCCCCTGCAGAAGCGGTTGAAGCTGCCCGGGCTGATATGGCTGGTGAGGCTGTAGCTGAAGCTTCTGCCCCTGTGGAGAGTGCAGAGGAGCTGATGGACCCTGCTCCAGTCACAGTTGAAGCAGCAGGAGAGGAACTGCAGACGGAGGCCCCAGCTGAACCATCTGAGGGTACACATTACACCACGCTATCCCCCAAATCTCTACCTCTACCTTTTTTCTTTGTGGATCCCACAGACCATACTTTTCTCTCTATCCCTTAGAACACATTCTGTGTTTAAGGTGTTAACCACACATCACTCCTGCACATACAATAGCTGCTGTTGTTTTCAGGGCTTTTTAGCATCACCCCTGGATTATTTTAAATTACTTTTATGCTTCTGCTCCATCACTGTGACACACAGAGAGGACAAGTGAACAAAACAAGCAGCCCAGTAAATAAAGCCATTAAATGGCCCCAAAATAATCTAAAAAAATACATTTAGGCATTAATGAATTTATAAATGAGATAAATTGATGATTGATTGCTGTTTTATTTTGCTTCTGTATTTTTTATCTTTGAATCAATCCCAATATATTTACTTTCTCATTTCACATTCTATTTATTAATTTATTCATTTTTAAATGTCTTTTAATTATTTATGTATTTTCTATATGCATTTTTTCCCAAATAGTTATTTCTTTATGGGTAGGTAGGTACATTTATTTGTCACAATGTAACAAGTTATATAGTGAAAATGAGTTTTCACTATATAACTTGCTACATAGCAGACAATATACATTAATACAGAAGCAGTTATATTAATATATTTATATTTATGCATTTCTTCTTCGCTATGCAAATGAGGGGGCTGTCATTCAAGGTGTGTCATGTCTGTGTTTCACCTTGGTTGATGGACATCACAGAGCATGGATTGACTTTACATGCCTTCCTTCCACACACTGCGGCCAGTACGGCTAAGACAGGCAGACAGACAGGCTCGCCACTGTCGTCTCGAGATGATTACAAGAAAGTCCGTAAATCACTGGGTGAAGGTTGAGGCGGAGCAGCCGGAGGAAAATAGAAAATATTTTCTCCATAACATCTGATCAGTCATGGTCGGGGCTGCTGTAGTCACCTCAGGATGACAGTGGTGAGCCTGTCTGCGTGTCTGTCTGCATGTCTGTCTGTCTGTCTGTGTGTCTGTCTGCGTGTCTGCGTCTGTCTGCGTGTCTGTGTCTGTCTGTTTGTCTGTCTGCGTGTCTGCGTCTGTCTGCGTGTCTGTGTCTGTCTGTCTGTCTGTCTGTCTGCGTGTCTGTGTCTGTCTGTGTCTGTCTGTCTGTCTGTGTGTCTGTCTGTCTGCGTGTCTGTGTCTGTGTCTGTCTGCATTTCTGTGTCTGTCTGCATTTCTGTCTGCGTCTCTGCCTGTCTGCCTGCGTGTCTGTGTCTGTCTGTCTGTCTGTCTGCATGTCTGCGTCTCTGTCTGTCTGCGTGTCTGTCTGCATTTCTGTCTGCATGTCTGCGCATTTGTCTGCGTCTCTGCCTGTCTGCCTGCGTGTCTGTGTCTGTCTGTCTGTCTGTCTGCATGTCTGCCTCTGTCTGCGTCTCTGTCTGTCTGCGTCTCTGCCTGTCTGCCTGTGTGTAGTTTATGTGTAGATTAACTATGCTTGCGGGGCTTTTGGTGCATTTCTTCTCCTTATGCATTTTCAGCATTTTAACAATTCTTGAACATTGCATTCTGCAAACTGAAGTTTAGGCATGTCTATCTATGACCTATCTATCTACCTACACAACTATATTTTAGGGTATAACGAGGTGATATTGCTTGCTGCATACTGTGACTAATCCTGATCATGTTTCTGCCTTCTTACCCTCCTTTTGTGACTCAGGAATATACCATATATTTTTCTCCCCCCCGCTTCTCACAGTTGCCAAATTCAACTTCACTCCCAGGAAATTTGTGTCATGTATTACTCCTTTTCATTTGGTTTCTGTTCGTGTGAAATATGGATTACAGGTTTTCTGAGTTAATGTTAGAGGTAATAATAGCGCCGCCGGTAATGCTATTGCCAACAGTAATGTTTGGGTGCACATGGCTGTACTGTCAAGTAGAGGGTGACGGGAGAGAATTTTCACTTCTGTTTCATCCCAATCCCATGACTGAGGCCCCATCCACACTACTCCGTTTTAGCTTAAAAATGGAGAATTAAAAAAAATATGATCTCCGTCCACACCAGCGTTTTAGCTGTGTTTCAGAGCTGATCTCCGTCTACATTAAAACGACTGAAAACGCACACCTATTGGCTGTTCAGGTGCACTTGGCATGCGCGTGCCGGTGAAAACATGAAGCAGATGCTGTATTCCATAGTTACAGGAGATTTGGCGAAAGAAAAAAGTAATGCAGACGAAGAATCAGGCCAGATTTTTCTGCATTCTCCAATAACAAGCTGGGACTGTTACTGAATGTAACACGGGAGTGTGGCGGTGGAAAACAGACTGGGAGTTGTCACAAAGTAAACATGACATGCACAGTACAAGTGTAGGCAGATAAGTGTTATTTGCACGGTACAGAATATTTTAATTAAAATTACAAAGTCAGTAGCAACGTGTTTCTGCTTTGCATGACTTATGAGACCCAATCAGAGAGCCAAGTGGAAGCGTCTGCATCATTGTTTCTAAAGTCCTCCGTTTTTGGTAGTCTTCACTAAAACGCCCTTCGGAGTTTCAAAACAAAAACCGGGTTTGGCAGTGTTTTAAAACTTCTCCATTTTAGGTCTTCGTTTTCACTGTTTTAGTCTGGACAGGAGGTGCAAACATAGCAAACATCTCCGTTTTAAAACAAAAGCGCAGTACCAATCACAAATGAAAAATCACAAAATAGTGATTATTCAGATTACAAATGCATATTTATAATAAACAGACCTATGACCCCCCCCCACACACACACTCATGTTGTCTTGTCCTGACTCGCAGACCGCAGGAATCCCACAGTACTGTATATCACACTGATGAGCAGCTACCAACCAATGGAGCTCACAGATAAAAAATCCCAAACTTTCCTGTAACTACAGCGTTTTGTTGTGACCAACTGGTTAATTCTGCTTCTAGAAACAACCCCCTCCTCTCCCTGGTCATTAATTTCAACTCTTGTTCATTTCTTTCTTTATTTTAACCACCTGAAACCCTTTGGGATAAGCATGATGTTGATTAATGGGAAAAATGTAAATGTGTCGTGAAATGTGTTTCTCTGATTGTGAATGTGTAAGATTTTTTCTCTGTCTTATATGCTGTTTATATCCTTACTGTCACAGCATGCTTAGGGGTTTTCTGGACAGATTTGGATATAAAGATAAATTGGTATTTGAAGGATATTATGCACTTCTGTTTAATCAAAAACATCAAAGCTGTATATATATATTTCACGTGTGTCTCTGCCTGTATTATTATTCCTCCAGTTTGGGCTGTCTTTACTGTTTGCAAGCACATTTACCTTCACATGGTTTCCTCCCACAAACATGATCCTTGAGGCTTTTCACACCAGTGTGTTTCCACACTCTGTTGGGGGTAATGCGGCCTGCTGCCATAGGAAATGCCCCACCATAAACTACCTTTTGTCAGCATGTGTGACTATGTAAATGTGCTGTCCCTTCAAAATCGTTTAAAATATTTACAAAGCAGGTTAACAGAAATGCCTACATTGAGACTCAATTACAGCTTTTGTTGTTTCAAAACCAGTAACAGTAAGTAGGACATAGGATTAGACTCAGTATTTCATTTGGCTAACCTTGTGCAATTTTTCTTTTAATGCATGAACAGCAGGAAGATTTGTATTCACCTTTGTACCAGACTCGGCTTTCTAAAATGCTTTTTGTTTCTTCCCCTCTTTCTGCAGAGTCTGCAGCAGTAGCCCCTCCGGAACCCGAGGAACATTTTGACAACAGCACTTATAAAAACTACCAGCACCACAACTACAACCCCTACACATTTGCAGACCTGGATGTGGAGATGGCCAAGTTTCGTCTCCCTCAGCCATCCTCCGTCAGACACTAGAGGGTTTGGCTTGGCTGCAAACCTTTATATTGCTCCAAGAAAATGGTGTTAGTCCCTCTTTATGTATGATCATCCTCCCACCTGTCAGACTTGCATGAAATGATGCTGTTAAATATTAAAGTACAAAAATGAAAAATGAAGTCTGTATTTGTCTGTCATTCTGTTTTGTCTTATAAAGGAATAGGCATATAAAGATAAATGCTACGATAAAACACTTTTATGCTACTTTTCTGCCTTGGGGGATTATTTGAGTAGAACTGAATGTACAAGTGGTTTAACTGTGTTTCTATTATTCTAGCTATATGTTTTTTTCAGGAGAAAACCGCCAGAATCTGTCGTTAGGTTTGTGTATTAGTGTGTATATTATGCAAGAATATGTATAAAGGCGTGTAAAGCAGAAAGTATACATAGAAATGTATGTGTAAATGAGGGATGTCAAGCAAAAAACCCAGCAGGTTTCAGAGGGACTCTCAGGCGGCAAGGACGTCATATCTCCGCCCATCTCATAAATATTCATGAAGCAAGCGCCCCTGCGTGCCCTTACGCGATGACGCAAAGCGACAACTGCGGGTCCCGATTGCTGCAGCCGCTTGTCAGTGTGACGAAGATTGGCACTCAGGTAAGCTGTCACTCAAAATCCCTCTTTTTCCGTTCCCTATCAATCAAACAATCTGGGCCTCACGCAAAAATGCCCCGGGGCGAGGAGCGTGGACCTAGTTAGGCCAGCGGAGGGTGTTTTTGGAAGGGAAGCCGAAGCAACAGAGCTCCGGGAAGAATAAAAAAATCTGTATACAAGCCGAGGGGGGGGGGTGTAAAAAAAAATATGTCGGCGTTTTGGGGGCAGAGGAGGATTGTGGAAAGGCTAAGGGCGAGAGCTAGAAACGAGGCCCGACAGTTCTAACGTTAGCGCGGAGGGGAGGGGAAGGAGAGGGCAGCTGTCCCCGCTTGATTGATTGACTGATGTGGGAAGGATTTTAAGGATCAACCGGGCTAGCCTGGTGTGCATCCAGTGCGTCTAAATATCATTGCAGTCGAATTACTCTAACGTTACACAGCTGAAAGGAAATGCATATGCATTAAATTTAAAAAAAAATGCTAAAGCGATCGAAGCTGTGTTATTTGGCCAAACGGATGGCTTTGTATCAGTCCGCAGCTAACGTTTGGTCTTTTTTTACCTGGCTAGCTATGCTAGCTTGTTTTTTGGCAGTTATTCCCTTGCTAAATATGGCGCTTTGTATTTTGGCTGCACCACACCAGCATAAGAAACACTTTTAAGTTAACAGTTAGCTGCCTCGCTAACGTTCGCTGTAGCTCGGCAAGACGGTTTGTCTTTCGGGTTATACTCAGATTGGTCTCACGAGCTAACGAACGTTACAGGCTAGCTAAATATTGTGGCAAAACAAAGCTTAGCTACTCCAGCCGAGCTGCTTTGTTAGCGAATAACACTAACGATATTTCATTTAGTTAACGTTAGAGGATAGTTAGCTAACGTTACGCCAAGGTCTTTCTTAAACTTTTATCTCGCCTTGCCGCCACAAACTGTGAGCAGCTAATTCGTGGCTGAAAGCTAAAGGCATCGTGGTGGGTGTGTTAACAGCAGTTGCAGGGTAACGTTAACATAAACTCGCTATTATCATAACAACGCACCACAGGGTCGGTAACAACATCGGTCTCAGTTTTGGGAGTGACGTGAACAGAAATATGTTGACAAGATATATTATCGAAATAAATTAGTTAACGCAGAAGTTACCCTAAATACAACGTTACTGTTTGTTTTTTTCTGAGGGTGCCTTCATATTTCGTTGTTTTGCCCAGATGTGTGCATATACTAGCACAGAACATTTAACATTTGAGTATTTCACGATATTTTTGCTTTTTTTATTACTGTTCTTCAAGCCCATGTTCAATTTTTGTCTTATGTTTGAGTAAATATTTGATTCTAAGTGTGTGTTATTAATGCTAAGGCTACTCATCGTCACTTCTTTGTAGTATGAAAATAAGCTTGTTCATTCTACCTTAATCACACCAACCTCTACACAGTTAATCTTTCATTCTGACATCATGACAGTTATTTTGTAAAAGAGTTTGTACCTACCCCATGGGCGTCTCTTACAGGTAGTCTAACTGAATCTATGTGTATTGTGTAGGTTGGCTACCTGTCTCTACTTTCTATAATGCCCCAGTGTTTGCAGCATCTGCAGTGAACGTGATGGCAGCCCAGTCGCTTTCCATAGACAAGTACCCAAAGGGGGATCAGCAGGTGGGTGAGGGGGAGACATTTGGTTGGGAGTCAAGGCTTACACAACCTGCTCTAACTGGCTGAACTGCAGATTTTTGGTTGTTTGCTGAAGATAATCAACCACAATCAACAAAGAATGTTTTTAATAATGACTTAAATGTTTTGGGCTACAACTTTAAATATTCTGCACTTTTTTTTACACAGATCCCCCAGTTATTTTTAGTGGTGATAAGTCAGCCTGGATAGCCAAACAAAGGGAAACACTTCATGTATGTAACACTAGAACACAGGCAATGTAAATGCTATATCACTTTTAGTAATCTGTTGGCAGAGTGCTTGTCTGTCTGTGACAGGCCACCTTAAATCACTGCATGAGAGACACTGATGCAGTATAAAGCCCTTTTCTGCCCAGTATTTTTGTCTTTTGCTTATGTAAATTACTTTCAAAACATCTTTATTCAAGTGCCAAATTTGGGGGTGTCGAGAGCTGAGAAGGATCTATGACTAATGAGAAATGTTCCACCCCAAGCAAGTAATTATTTTTAGCTTGTTTTGAGCTCAATCTAAGTCACTGTTGGTCTCAGTCACATGGTTGGGGATGGGATTTATGCTCTTGAAGGGATCTTTCGTAGCTGGTAGACGGGCACGGTGTGAAAATGTATGAAAAAAAAAAAAAGAGAACTCTTACTCTGTGAATGTGGCTTTTTGTGGAGCGTTGCAGAAGCTACGGTCACATGTTAACGTGCCCTTTTATTTGCATCAGCTGACAGTTTTATACACACAGGTTAAAGGTTAGATTCTCAGTTGAGTTCAGATCATAACACCAGATATGGTAGTGTTTAGGCCTGCATTGCAATTGTAACACAGCACTGTCTGGATGCAGTCAATCCATAGTGTGCTCACAAAGCAATTTCAGGTGACTGGAGGTCATGAAAGTTTCCACCAGAGATGCATAACTAGTCAATTTCAGGTCAAAAGTATTATAATGTCTAAGTGCAATCACAAGAAGATTTTCAAAATCTGGTAACTGTAAACATGACTATCAGTGCCCTTGTGCCATGTTGTTGATAACCGTAAACAAGTCTTCACAGTCATTACATTTTTTTTAATTCAGTCTCATATAAAGACACATAGTTTTTGAAAAGTGGTTTTCAGACCATGTCCTCATGACTTTCTAAAAGATTCATATTGAAGCAAAGTTCTGTTAAACTTTGCCCTGCGGCATCTCTTGGGCTTCACATAACGTCTTTGTCTCTCATTCTCTGCCTTTCTCTTCACCTCTTATGTTAGTTTGTGTCTCTCATTCTGTTTCTGTCACTCTCTTGTTTTCTTTTTCTCACTTCTCTGTTTCCTCTCTTTCTGCAGATGCACAGTGTGGTAAAGGTAGACAGCGATTCAGAGCAGAAGTTTATTGACGAGACGTTGGCAGAGGCGTCCAGCCCAGCACCCACAGAGCCGCAGACACCCATGGACGCAGACAAAGCTTCCATATATCGGTATAGTTCATTTTGCATGTGTGTTTGTGAGAGCGAACCAGAACAACACCACTGTAATCCTAAATCTTTGTTTTACCTTTCCCTGTCTTCACTTCACAGATTGGCCAGAAACTAGGCCATTAATAGGAAATGTCATATGACGTCTTTGAAGCCCTCCCCTTTGTTCATGTGACTTTCACATTGCTCTCTGGCATTTGAAATGTGAAAGGGTGTTTTAACACCTACTGCTGATATTTTTGTTGTCTGAACTAATATTGTGAAATGTTTTTTTTTTGCTTTTTTGTTATGTAAAAACAGCCAATAAATGGTGTACAGACAAGTCATATGTTCTCACAAAAAGCATATATATTGGGCATTTTTAGTAATCTATCAGTGTACAGATAGTTCTGTTATCTTATGTTCATAATAGATATACAGTAGATGAAGAAAAATATGTGCAGTTTGTCTTCACTTCATTTTGACAAGCTGACAGCATTTGTTTTTATACACTCTTTACACCTTTTGTTATTTATCTTGTATTGTGGAAGCCACACTCCAACGTCACTGGGGAGAAAGTGTAATATGTCCTTTTGACATGAGCGTGCAATTTATCAACTATTTTTCTGTCCCCCCCGTGTGTGCGTGTGTGTGTGTGTGTGTGGGTACACCTTTCACAGCCATCCCCTGTTCCCTCTCTTGGCCTTGCTGTTTGAGAAGTGTGAACAGTCCACACTTAGCTCTGATTGCATCACCTCTGCAAGCTTTGACGTGGACATTGAGAACTTTGTGCGCAATCAGGAAAAGGAGGGCAAACCCTTCTTCAGCGAGGATCCTGAACTTGACAACTTGGTGAGATACTTCTGCATGTCAGGGGTAGATATTCTCATATATCTGGGGGGGTTTCCTCAAACATTTTGGTGAAATGTCCCTGTTAGACACTGATCCGGCCCACAAACCACTGTAAAGTATTTTAACTATTTCAACAGGGAACTACATATTTAGAGTGCGTTTCAATATACTTGGCAATATAAACAGACTTCAAAAAGAACAGTATAGAACAGCTTCTGACTGTCGGAGAGGTTACTCTTATTATAAAACATGTTTCTCTCTTTTTCTCCATTCAGTGGAGAAAGAAAGGGAAACATGTTTTGTCTTGACACAGGCAACACAGACTTTGGTCCAGGTTTTAAAATAGTATGAGTTGAACTGACTCAGTGGGAAAAATGTGTCATATCAACTGAACTTTACTTTTGGGGGATATTAATGTAGGCAGAACCACAGAGACATAAGGTATTTCACAGAAATGGAAAATGGAGCCCCCAGCTTGCTCACACACTAACTAGTCAATGACCTCTAACCCCGGCAGCACTGTGAGATGCAGTCGTGTCCGCTGCTTACCTATTACCAATTAATTAGAATACACTACCATCTCAGGACTATTCAATGCGACAGTCCGCATCACTGAGCTGTTGAATCGGACTTTGTGTTTTATCCCGGGTGGCTCAGCTGTTTGTGCTGTGCCTGTCCCTGACCACCTCCCTCAAGGGAGCAAGTTGAAATTCCCTCAGCTGACCAAGAGCGATGGAAATGCCAAAAGAATATGGCATAGATATTTTTTAACCTCTAGTAATTACTTGTATGTTTGGTGTTTGAGCTTTTGCTCTTCATGGTCAAATCATTCTCCGATGCATCCTACAACACTTACATAAGACTAACACAGGGTATCTGCAGGTCTTGTGTAGACAGATTATGTGTGCAGGAGGCAGTTCAGTCCTCTTTTTGTGGCGTTTCAGTCAATACCATAGTTTAAGTGTCTATCCTCAAAATCAGACAATCAAAAGAACAAACATTTATTTTAAGAGACAATTTCCCTGCTGTGATCTTTCTTTTTTTTTTGAAATATACCTCTGACCTGTAGATGGTGAAAGCCATCCAGGTGTTGCGGATCCACCTGCTGGAGTTGGAGAAGGTGAGTGACCTGTGTAAGGACTTCTGCAGCCGCTACATTGCCTGCCTCAAGACCAAGATGAACAGCGAGACTCTGCTGAGTGGAGAGCCGGGAAGCCCGTACTCCCCCGTACAAGGCCAGGTTCAGAGCTTCTCACCCACCAAGACTCAGGTATGGCCTGTAGGTGGAATGTACACACACCACTGAGTGCAAGAAACAAAAAGTCTGAAAGTCTCATACTATACAGACAATGTTGTTGTTAATGTCAGTATGCTTTAAAATTAGATTAAAAGAGCCATCGACATGAAAAAATATGTGTGTGACTCATTCTGTGCTGCATGCTCGATGTTATGCAGACGCCCAGCTCTATCTCGGGTACCATCAGTCCCCAAGGTCAAATCATGGTGCCGGCATCAGCACTGCAGCAAGGGAACGTTACTGTGACAGCCGTCAACCCCACCCAGGTGGTTGCAGGTATGTCACCATGGCATACATCCCCTCCCTCAGGTATTGTACTGTTATGACTGCAGCTGATATATTGTCATGTACCAGTGGGACTCTGTTTAAAGCTTTCTTTGCAGCCTGCACTCTACAACACAGCAGATTATATTGTGTGTGTCGGTGTGCGTTTGTTTTTGATTCAAGGTGGCACAGTATACCAGCCTGTTACAGTCGTCACTCCTCAGGGCCAGGTGGTAACACAGGCTCTTTCTCCTGGGACAATACGCGTCCAAAACAATCAGGTAGTACATCTGTGTGATTGCTCTGAACATGTTGACAAGCTTTCTGAATGTGAGGCACTATTCCTGCTTCAGCATTTTCTGTTGCATAAAAAATGTTTGGAAAAAGCATTTTGTAATTTCAAATATTGTATGTTAGTTAGCAAACATAGTTGTTCTTGTGAAAAACCATTGTCCCCCACAACAATTTAAAACAGCCAGAAGACCAAACCTTTCAGATGTTGGAGGAGAAACAGCAGGACATGGCATGATGTGTACAGTAATCTGTAATTCTGAATGATTAGAAATTCAAAAGATATTAGAAACACACCAAAGCCAACCATTGTTTGCAATTTATTCAAAGTTAAAAATTTAAATTTAGTTTCACATTGTATGGAAAGAGTTGGACTATAAACATGTGCTGTTACTAACAAACACATAGAAAGGTGGCTAAATAAATGTCTGTTTACTCAGCTCCAGCTGCAATTCCACCAGGACCTGAACCTCTTTAATCACGACGATAACTCAACCAAGAACAAACGTGGCGTCTTACCCAAACACGCCACCAATGTCATGCGGTCGTGGCTCTTCCAACACATTGGGGTGAGTCTGCGTGCATCAAATCTTTGCCTTTGTAACACTTCAGTCCTTACACACACTGAAACATTTCTTCCCCGTTCTCTTCTATAGCACCCATATCCAACAGAGGATGAAAAGAAACAGATTGCCACTCAGACAAACTTGACACTTCTGCAGGTCAACAACTGGTGAGTTTTGATGTCCTCTTTCTGGTGGCCTACAAAAATATAATCCAATACCATGAAACGGCAGCATCCCAAGTTCATGTTGGCTAGGGACACTTGTCATGTTGTTTTTCTCTCTGCTACGGAAAACTGTCAGCTGGACGTCTGTCATGCCCACAGCACCTGACGAGATGAATTTACCTGCTGTCTTTTAAAGTCACTGATTAACCAATTTCTTACATACAAAACGAGTCTGTCTGCAAACAAACAACAAAAGCACACATTTGAGCCATTACTGTCACAGATGGAGGAAAAAGCGACCTAAGTTGTCTTGTGTCTTCAGGTTTATAAATGCACGGAGGCGGATCCTGCAGCCTATGTTGGACGCCAGCTCCTCTGAGACACCAAAAGCCAAGAAGAAGACCCCTCAAAACCGACCGCTGCAGCGCTTCTGGCCGGACTCGATTGCTGCTGGGGGAGGCACTCACCAGCAGGTTACCATGCCAGACGGTATGCTGTTTTCTATGTACAGTTTGTATTAAAGTTAAATAGAAACGAAACACTAAATAATAATGAAAGGGTCTTTTATCCTTTGTGTGGCTGTAGTAAAGATTAAAATGAGTGGCGATAAAGACTCAATTCACTTTCTGATGTACTTATGTACATTCATTATTTTTAGTGCATAAGCATATTCACACTGACAATTATGGCAAAATGGAGTGCAGGTACCAGGATGGTGCGCTCATAACTAGATTGGGTGGTATCACGGTATACAAGGTATTTAGAAATCCTTACGGTATGACTTTCAATATCATGAGTGACACAGACGCTTCTCTTTCTATTAAACTGATATAAGATACTAGATTGAGCTGATGTATTGTAGTGTAAGTAGGTGGTGACAACACAATAATCCTTCACTTTTCCAGCAGCTGTGAAACCAACACACACACACACAACACACAAGCTTCAGCTGCAGCCTTTACCGATGGGAATCTCTACGTGTATATAGTATGTTGCTAATTGATCAGTCATCAGTGAATTTGGTGGTCTGTTCACTTTGTTTAGTGAAGTGTCTGACTGCTGATAGGGTATGGGTGCATATTAGAAATGCAGCTTTACATGTATTTGAGGCAGAGAAATGGGAGAGTGACTCAAGATGTCTGCCTACAGCTTCAGCTGTAACAGTAATAGGTGGTGGTCGAGGCCGCGTATCTACTTATAGAAAATAATGATCCCCATCCAGGGAGGACCAAGATTTTTAAAGGTGTGAAGATTGTTTGTTTTATTCTTAGGGCCCGTGTCCACCAAAGCGTTTTTTGCCAGCTGAAAACGCCACCTGCTGTTCTGAAAACGCCTAGCTGCCAGCGCTAGGGTGCGTTTTGGAGGCGCAGTGTTTTTTTTCGAGAAGCTGTGGTTGCTATGATACCTAATTTCCGTGGAGGCGATGTGCTACAAGTAGAGTAGCCTACTGAATTTACTGAATGTAAAAATGTCACCACAATAGGGCTGGACTAGAATATTCGAATATTCGAATATTCGTTCGGTGGGCTGGTATTCGATTTGAAAATGTGACATTCGACATTCGTTTTTTTTTTTTTTTGCACACCATGCATATAATATGTTTTACACTATAAAATCTGGTGAAATAATACTTAACATATAGCTTCGTTATAGTTACTTAATAAATATATATTACTTCTTGGACTACTGAAAGTGTTCCTGCAGTGAGAGTATTCAAAAGAGCGCAGAACAGCGGAGTTTGTCTGGACAGACAGAAGTGCATGCCTGAGCTTGTATTTTGGGTTAAGCTGCATTGTGGAAAATAGAATAATAGAAACAAAATGGATTGTCCCTTTACTGCGCTTTTTACCCTTATTATCAATCTAAATCAATCTATTGCGAAATATAGGAGACTTTGAGATTTTACTGCGACGTCACGTCATCGTGCCCCAAACCGTTTGGATGAACGGTTTCTGGAAATAATCAAAATGCAAACTGAAAAATAGTGCATGTGTTGTTGTGGATAATTCAAATCGCTGTGGAGAGTCGGGTCAGGACTCTGGGTTTGCCTTTACAGAGAGCGGCTCCAATAACCAGGCTTTGTTGCAATGAGCGTTTCCTTTATTTTCTCCTTAAGGTGCATAATTACAGTCTTATCTATTGGCATTGAGGAGATTTGTGGTTTCTGAAACCATAAACAGAATACAAATAATATGTAAATAATAATAATTATCTTTAAAGCATAACATCTAAAGACAAAAGAAACACTGTGTAATCCTATCGTATGTACGTACTTTCTACTGAAATGATGGCAAATAACACTTCTCATTCGCTTGTCTGCTACAGATTATACATGACTTAAAAATGCCCAAGAAACAGGCTAAGTAAATACAGCAACAAAACAGAAACTTACGGTTTTATGAACGCACAAATCACTCCCGAACCAAGACTAACACCGAACAGCGGTGTGAAGTTTCTCCGTATTCTCCGCGCTGCAGACAAGCCTCTCACTTTTCATGTTGCTGGGCAGAATAGAGCGTGTGAGCCCCCTACTGGCCAGTGACTGTATATTCATGCCCTACAGCCTCCCAGCAACAGATGGCCTTTATAACACAAGCGGACAGGCAGCCTAAAGAGATTGTGCAGCTCGAAAATTTAAATATAAATGATACAAATTGATTTTTCGAAGCTTCGAATAATCGATGTTCATTACTATCGAAGCTTCGAAGCTCAAAAAATGGTATTTGGACCAGCCCTACACCACAAAGTACGTAGGCCTACTTGTTCTGGCCCTCGCTCTGCATGAAAAGAAGGCTGAAACATGAGAGTACAGACTTTTCCGTACGTGGGTTCATGAGATATTGCGGCCGAGGCAACACCTCGGCGAATAGGCACATCGTTTCGTTCAAGATCGGATGTGCTCGGTGCGGTGTTTGTCCCGCCCTCCTGCACCGTGATTGGACGGCTGGGTAAAAGTGACAGTGACGACGCAGCGCTTTCCCCAAAGTTGAGAATTTTTCAACTCGGCGACGTGGAAAAGCGCCGGCGCTAAAAGACGCTCAGCGCCTCGCCACGCTCTTGGCGCTTTTAGCAGCTCGAAAACGCGGCTCCCATTGGAATGTATTGAAAAAGACGCTGGCGTCAGAAAAAACGCTTTGGTGGACACGGGGCCTTAATCAGATTCCATTTGTTTCCACTCAAAATTCTTGCACATTTTCCTAAAATCATGCTTTAAAGTTTGTTAAACTTGCCTGCAAACACAGCAGCCTACTATAGCACATGAACCAATACAGGGTATCTCTGGGGTCTTTTAATGTTCAAAAAATAATCTTAAAAGCATTAAATTTCATTTACAAAGTATTAAATTAGCGTTTTTAAATCTTTTCTTGTCCTTTCGTAGGATTAAATAAATGCCGTAATGTCACAAATATTTTTTGTTTGTGTGATTTTACAATTTACATGTTGGATGGACATGGATGTTATACGGCAGTACTGGTAACGTTATTTCTTATGGCATTGGCGTCAACAGGGACGTACACAGATATTTTGTGGGGCAGAGGCTCAAGTGGAAAAAATGGTACTTCTCACAATTACAAAACTAATTAGATTAACTCTGACTTCCTTACCAATTGATTTTAATTCCGTCACACTCGCACAATTTTTTCATATTTCTACAAAATAATCAGTTCACAACATGGTCTTTAATATTCACTTGGTTTATCACAAGAGCATGAAACCGCAAAGGAAACTATGTCATTATATGCATGTTTTCTATGCTACTAGTTTCAAGTATATATTTTCAAAAAATGACTGCACCAAGGAGAGAGACATTAAAATTAATTATTAAAAGACTTTTTGTAGGCAGTTTCGGTGTTTGCATAAGTCAAAAGAACAAAGGAATTTTACCGAACAACTGCGGTGACATATTGGCAGTGTGGAAGCATTTTAGAGTGTCTGCGGGGTCTTACAAGTCTTAAAAGGTAATAAATCAATTTTGCGAAAATGAAGGCCATTAAAAAGTATTACATTTTGAAGATATATTTTTCAATGTGGAAATCCTGTTTGTCCAACAGTTTGTTTGCTAAAAGGGTAGGTGAACATATTTATTAATATTGCATAGCCAAAAATACTAGACAGGCAGTGAGTAGAGACTGTGTGATTTGTTTCTTTAACATTACGCGCAGGGATTTACCATGCGCCTTTTTCACTCTTAAACGCTCCAAATAAATAGATCCGTGCGAACCGGAAAATGATTTACGGGTACAACCGACTGTAATCTCCCACCCCGCTAATGCTAATTGTTCAAAACATAGTTGGAGTGGCGATCAGGAGTAATGGGATTAACCCGGTTGGCCGGTTGCTCTGTGGCCACTTGAACAGCCCCGTTCCTGAAAAACAAGAGCGAGATCCGCCACCAGCAGCTGAATCGGTAAGATGGAAGGCAACAGGGAAAAATCAAGGAGCGTGTAAGTTTTGCTAACATTACCTGGCTATTTAGCTAAATTGGTGCCTTATATTGAAACTTAGTCAACTTTTCATGAAGCTGATATTCTCGTCAATGTCACTTTTTTTCCGGTTGGAGCGGGATTTTAAAAAGTTTGATGTGCTGCAGCTAAGGCTATCGTGGTGAAGTAATTTCCACCACGGCAGTATGTTATGCGGTATTATCGCATCTTTCATCAATGAAGTAATTTGGTGCCATTATAGCATAGTAAGAGTCTGTCACCTCACTGCGCAGCGAGCCGCGAACAGCAGCTTTATAGGTTGGAGCAAGCTAGCTGCTGGGTGCTAGTCAACAACATTGCCAAGCAAACTCTTTTTTTGTAGTTTGACCATGTCTTTTTCACACGTAGCTATATCATTACCTTCAGTGCACATCTATTAAGTCAATTTACATACCGCAGCAATGCACACGGCCACAGTGCGGAGCCGAATAGCTGTCTGCAACTAATCACTGCGCTGTGGTAACTTTATAACTAAATTTCAACAGAAAGCAACTTGAAAAACAGCTGCAGGCATCCAACACACTAGGCTTATATAGCCCCAGGATTATATTAGTCCAACATCCCCGAGCCTGCTATCCACATTAGCCGCACAATATGCTAACGCCAAGTTAGCTAACCTTTAAAATAAACTGAAAAACACGACAACACTTACAGCTTCCAAAGCGATCCATCCTTGAATCGTTACAGAGCTGGTTACGGTTGTGAAACTTTTGAAGCACTCAGTCGCAACAAACTTTATAAATATTATGAATCAATATTATACTAGTAGTAAGTTATATACTATTATATTGAATATAGTAAAATAATGAATATATTAAAATTAAGCGTACAGTTCATTATTAAATTAACAATATACTTTAAATTTAATGTTATAATATTATACTAATACAGTCACTTAGACTAGTTCCTCCTCCAGGTTGTGCCTGTGCTACACCACCTACAGTGGATAGAAAAAGTCTACACACCCCTGTTAAAATGCCAGGTTCTTATGATGTAAAATAATGAGACAAAGATAAATCATGTCAGAACTTTTTCCACCTTTTAATGTGAACAATTCATTGAGGGAGAAATAAAATAAATAAAACCCCTCAAATAACCTGGTTGCATAAGTGTGCACACCCTTAGACTAATACTTTGTTGAAGCATCTTACAGCATGCTGTAAGATTTTATTACAGCAGTCAGTCTTTTTGGGTAGGAGTCTATTAGCATGGCACATCTTGACGTAACAATATTTGACCACTCTTATCTGCAAAAGTGCTCCAAATCTGTCAGTTTGCGAGGACATGGCCTGTGCCACAGCCCTTTTCAGATCACCCCACAGATGTTCAATTGGATTCAGGTCTGGGCTCTGTCTGGGCCATTCCAAAACATTCATCTTCTTCTGGTGAAGCCATGCTTTTGTGGATTTGGATGTGTGCTTTGGGCAGTTGTATTGCTGAAGGGTGAACTTCCTCTTAATCTTCAGCTTTCTAACCGACGCCTGAAAGTTTTGTGCCAAAACTGCCTGGTATTTGGAACTGTTCATAAATCCCTCCACCCTGACTAAGGTCCCAGTTCCAGCTGAAGAAAAACAGCCCCAAAGCATGATGCTGCTACCACTTTCACTTTATTTTGTACCCGTCTCCTGACTTACGTCTTTCAACAATGAGATCTCTCTGATGCTTTGAAAGCTCTCTGCAGACCGTGGCTTTTGCTAAGATGCAACTAAGAATATCAGGAAAATATCAGGAAATATCAGGAAAATCCTACTAGAACAGCTGAGCTTTATTTGTGATTAATCAGTCACTTTAAATGATGGCAGGTATGTAATGACTATATATATAGATATATAGATAGAGATAGATAGAGATAGATATAGATACATATAGATAGATATAGATAGATAGATATAGAGAGAGAGATAATAATCATTACATTTATATAGCGCTTTATCATGGAAACTCAAAGCGCTTCACAGTGAACTGGGGGGGGGGGGACTCACCTCAACGACCAACAGATTTGCATTGAGCACCGCTGTTGACAACGAAAAACGTTAGCATGGAAGCAGTGCCACTCAGCCATTGACTAGATGCAGTGAAAAGGTGAGGGTAAGTATTACTGTTAATAATACTTAAGTAATACAACTTGTTTTATTATACAGATATGTGTTGTTCAAACGTACGGCTACCTTACCGTGTTAACTTTAAAGGTAAAATTAGCTTACTCTATGCTTGCTAGCTAGCATCATACACCCAACGGGTGAAGTGACTGGCATCTATTTCTCATTAGCTAGTTTTGTCTAATTAATATAACTTTATTTGCTATACATTGGATAGTTTGTTATTTTTATTTCTTCAGTGGTGTGTGACTGTACAGCCCGTGTATTTGCTGGAGTTTCTCAACAGTTTGTCTGTTTCTACCTCTAGCACTAAACAAGCAGGAGACGTCAACAGATTTAGGCTTCAGCTTGGTTTGAGGCTGTGCATCCTCTCAATCCCCGGCCCACATCATCACTAACTGAAGAAATCAGGTTAGTGACACTACGTTATTTTATGTCAAGACCCATCCTCTATAGCTTTAGGTTTGGAGAGGCAGTGCTTCTCTATACTGTATAAAGTCCCAACAACTATTGATAGCATCGTGGGGAGGTGCTGTTAGTTATCACAGAAAGTTGAAGAAGGTACACTATATTGATGGAAGTTTTAGGACACCCCTCCGAATGATTGAATTCTGGTGTTCCGATCACTGTCATGACCACAAGTGTATAAAATCAAGCACCTAGGCATGCAGACTGCTTCTACAAACATTTTTGAAAGAATGGGTCCCTCTCGGGAGCTCAGTGAATTAAGGTGTGGTACTGTAATAGGTTGCCACCTCACTACTAAATATTTCACGGTCAGCTGTTGGTGGCATTATAGCAAAGTGGAAATGACTGGGAACAACAGAAACTCAGCCACAAGTATTAGGCCACATAAAATCACATGTATGTATGGTCAGCGCATGCTGAGGCACACAGTGTGCGCAAGTCGGCAACTTTCTGCAGAGTCGATAGCTACAGACCTCCAAACGTCGTGTGGCCTTCAGATTAGCTCAGGAATAGTGTGTAGAGCGCTTCATGGGATGGGTTTCCATGGCCGAGCAGAAAAAATCCAAGCCTCACATCACCAAGGCAATGCAAAGCGCCGGAGTGCAGTGGTGTCAATGTTAGACCCATAGAGTGTAAGTTGACTCAAGGGTTGACATATTTTAGAAAAGATTTACTCTGAAAGAATAAATGAAATACATGGTGGTGAGTTGGCTGGTCCTCAGTTGTTTTACTTTTTTCTTATGGTAACAGCCAACTGAACGTCATTGGAACAATACAAAAATCTTAACAATATAATACAAAAATCACTATCAAAATACAGTTTTAACTATACATTCCCTAAATATCCATTTAAAATCAGTAAGATAGACTCACAGACTCACAATAAACATAGAATAGGCTTTGATACAAAAGTAAACTATTAAAAATGATAAATTCTGTATTGGATATTAAAAGTGCTCATTCTCTATCATTCTAGTATCTACAATTATAAAATTGCAATTCTGCTTATAGGCCTTCTTCAGTCACAAAACAATTCCATTAACTATAAATCTCATTCATCCTCTTTGTTTACTGTATGACATAATACAACATGTGGGCTGCCTGGTTGCCTAGGCAACTGTGTGTGTGTGTGTGTGTGTGTGTGAGAGAGAGGTGTATATGCATAAAAAAATGTTAGAGCCTATTCCAGTTTTGTGCAAGAGGAATTAAAGGCCTGTCCCATGTGGACGGCTGTCCCAAATAAAGGCAGGGTCAGTTCAGTGACTTTAGCAAATAAAAGTCTGGGGTATTAACCAGAGTTTCACGGTAAACTATATTCTGTGGAGCAGTGCTGAGGATGAATTTGCCTTAGAGGGAACTAGCCTATGTACCACAAAAGCTGAAGTTATACTATTGCCATTATTTCTACCTATTTTTTCCTGTTCTGATTTTACTGCTATCTTAATGTCAGTTATCCAGTTTATTTAATATTTTATAGTTTTGTGTCAACTGTTAAGTGCATCAACTGAGTAGATCATCTGAGATGAAAAGGAGCCAGCAGCCTGGGTCTCTTCTGTGTATAATAGATGTAGTTTTAATGTAACTGAGCACTTCATTGGACTTACTCATTGTAATGTCAAATAACCCCCTCATTCATTATAATGCAATGAGTGAGGGGGTTAATTATGTTGCGTCTCAACAGGTGAGTCGGAACACAATTTATCAGTGATAAACAGTGATGTAATTTATCAAATAGATCACCAATCAATGCTTCAAATTCTCTTTGACTGGACAAGGATGCAAGAGCACAGCTGGGGTTTTATATTGCTGATCTGTGGGGAATGAAATAGAACTCTGGTGTCTTAACAGTTTGTTTACACACAAAATGGTTATAAAAATGTAATGTGTGAAATATTGTGACTTGCACCTAATTTCCTTTTGTTTCCTCAACAGATTCAAAGTTCAAGATTGAAAGTTCAAGATCCACCTTCATACTTATATGCATTGTGTGTTTGATACCAACTTTCCTTTACATCTTTTTCAATTAAACTGTATTCTCTCTTTCTTCTGGGCTCATTGTATCGCTGGGATATAAGTGAAATGGCTCTGGCAGTCCCTGTCTGAGCTGATATAGCAAAGGGTTTTTGAGTTTCCAAGTTGTATCTTCACGCTGCCTCTTCAACTGCAAGACCCTCTAGTTTCAACATATGTCTGTAAAAACACTGAATGAATGCACTTACTCTTCCTGTGTCTGTAAAAGAAAGGATGGGTCCATTTTTCTCTACATGCTCACAGCATCCCCTTTTCTTTTATAGGTACGATGCTAGCAAAAGTGGATGGGTACTGGAGCACTCTAGTGAGTGGCACGATTTTGTGATGTAGCTCATCATGTTAACGAAAGATTGACAGATTAAGTTCCCAAGCAATACAATAGAATGGAAATTTCTGATATACAGATGTATATAAAAGATCACAAAAAAGGGACAATATTGAACAGAAGATGTAAATTC